>AWOL01S0014235.1:0-30687 GCA_000715115.1 Nicotiana otophora
CTATATATGTTATTGCCTGTAGTGTCTTCCTCTCAACGACTCTACGTACTATATATCTTGTTTTCATCTTATCATTTTCTTCGATCCTCAGAGTTGAGAAGATTAATATAATTACTTTGCACTCTTCTCCAGTTTTCAACTGGCCACCACCCTTGTCTTCTCAGATAGAAGTTTACAAAAGAAAGTTTTTGCTACGTTTTATGATGCTGCGGAAAAATAATATAAAAGAGATTTTATCAACTATAAATGATTTAAAGAAACAAATTTCCCAAAAATATTAATTACTACAAATAAGTATGCAAGCGCCATCATAAAGAGCCTACAAAAACTCATCAAGGTTTGGGATGATCGCCCTAAATTACAGTATGCATTTGAAAATAAACATTCTAATCAAGTAACCCAAAAGCAACTAATAGACTCCCCGGTATAATTTTATATGGAATTGTTCGCAAACTATTTTGTGCCGTACCTGCAAAGAAGGAAAAATTGGAGATATTTTCACCCGTGGAAAACTTAATATATCAAAAATCAGAATATATTAAATCAACGACAATCCTGCATTTAATAATAATTTTGTTAATATATTCCACAAACATTCAACAATAATTGACTATAGTGCCAAAACAAGCCTTGCGTAATGAAGCAGAAGGGTGTGAAACAGGCAAGTTTAACTTTCATTGAATAAAGACGTTTGGACTTCAAACATATTAAGAGGTGTTAGTGAAGAGATAAAAGTAAAAGGTTAAGGAAACAGTTATTTGTAATTTTGTAAGCAAACGGGCAAGTTCAACTTTCATTGAATAACGCTTGTTTGGATTTTTAAGGGTGTCATAATTGGTTCTTAATGAGAATGAGAAAAAGGACGTGACTTTTGGTTTTTGAAGAAGCGACTTTTGGATTTGTAAAAATAGCAGATTAACAGAAAAATAGGATAAAAGTCAAATAATTGACAAAAAAGATAATTGGGTTTCCTGCATAATGAGGCTTGCCACATCACCGGGCAATGTCCCTCAATTATATATATATATATATATAGAGAGAGAGATATTTTTGTTATCAAACCATAATATATTAATATTGGTTTTCAAAATCGATTTGATTTTGTTTTAAAAACGAATATGTTTATCTTGCAAAATAGCAAATTAATTTGGAAGACAATGTTCTTTTTCTTGGCGCACCTTATAGAGGGATGGGAAAAAACTTATCCAAACCTGATATTTACATCGTCATTTCAAAATTACTAAGTACTAGTTACTTATAAAACACACTGGAGTTACATTAAAATTATAATGAAGCTGTAAACAACGAAGAAAAATATGCGCGAACAGGTCACAATATGCGGCAAAGAATATTGCTAATCTAGAAAAAGCCTTGGAAATTTAGGAGTTTTTTTGGGTAATTAGAGTTGATGATATTTTAGAAAATTATGAAAACAAGGAAGGAAAATATTGAAAGAGAAAAATATTTAAAAAGGAATATTCTTTCATTGATTTATTTAGTCCTTTAAGCACTCTACTTTGTTAACCCTACGAACACCCTCAGAGAGTTGAATTAGTTAAACGTTACTATTGTGCTAGAAATGTAGGGCCTTAATTTCAAGTTGGAAATGACATTCGTCTTTATCTTCATCTTCTTATTTTAAAAAAAAAGGATAATTAACTACAAATTGTGACTGGTAAAGCCTAGGCATCAATTGAGTTTATATTGCGTTTTATTAATTATATATATGAATCTTGGCTATGTTCAGAGGCGGACCCAAGGTTCAGTGGTCATAAGGGCGCCATGACATTCAATATAAATTTATCATTACTCATAAAGATTAATATGGGGGTCTATGCTAATATCTGATTATTTTTTGAAGGTATTTGTAAGTATACATAGAGTTTTTACCAAAGTTTTCAGGTGCCATTTGCCAGTGACCCCTCAAACCTATAGTGTGCGTCCGTCTCTTAATACATCCACTACAGTGAATATAAATGTTCAAAAATTACATGTCACTTTGAGTTTTGACATCGCTAACAGGCCTCTCTATATCATAAAATTTGAAAACAAATCCTAGTAATTCTCTGAAAGTAGGAAGAAAGTAATTAAATAAATTACACTTTATTGGCCCGTTGAAGACGTCGTTCTGGTTTTCCATCTCCTTTCTCACGTCAACATATTATGCAACGACTCTTCTTTCATGGTTGATTTCATGAAGGTAGACTTATTGACTTCTAAATTATTTATATCATCTTCCTGATAAGCTAGGTCTCCTACTTCAAGTCATAACGATTAATAATGTTAATCACTTCATTGTCCTCTTCTTCAAAACGTGTTATTTACGACTTGCTAGATAGGAGCGAGTCCCAACTATAAATACACAATAAAAAATGCAATTTTCTCCTCAGTACAATTTCCCAAGAATTTCAAAAATTACAATCCCTCTTTACGATTTCATATTTATTCTTAAAGCAATTTTCCCTTCTAAACACAGAGAATGAAGGTATTTATGCCTATATTTCTTTTAATCATTCGAATTAGTAAGGGTTAACTGAACAAAAGTACTTGGCAGAGTGGCAATACTTCTTTCATTCTGCTTATTGTTAAGCTAACTTTGGATTATTTCATTTACTAATGTATGCTCTTAAAAATTGAGCAGCAAAAGATTGTTATTAGGTTATGCACGAATGGAAATGATCAGAAATCGCGATCCAAGGCCTTAAAGATTGCCGTTTCTCAGCGAGGTACATGTCTCATTTTAGCTTTCCACACGTTTAATATTTCTAAAATATAGTCAAACATCTCTATAACAGTTTAGTTTCGGATTTGTTTGGCTGTTATAGCGAAATACTATTATAGAAAATATATAATTATAACATAACATAAAAATTGATTCCATAAAAAACTAACTTTTATTATAAATGACTGTTGTACAGAGGTCTGAGTATATATATGTACCTTTATATACACTAATTGTTACCCCGAAACACTATAAGTACTATTTTTTAGCTCATTGTTAAAGCTGTCACTGATTTTCTGAATTCATATTTGGTTTTTAGATTCTTACACAAATAGCCGGTCAAATTCACTGTTACTTTTCCTAGCTAATATACATAGATTATACATTGATATATATATATACACACACATTATATATCCGCCGGGTATTTTTAGTGTAAGCCGTTGGGTGGACTGCTATCTAGATCAATTCTTTTCTATTTATATTTTACTACTTTGAATATATTTTTGTATGTCATGTAGGTGTGGAATCAGCAGCAATGCAGGGAGGAGAAAATAACCTGTTAGAAGTGAAGGGAGAGCAGATTGATGCAGTGAAACTAACCAAATTGCTTAGGAAGAAATTGAAACAAGCAGCAGAGCTGTTGAGTGTTGGCCCTGTTGACAAGAAAGATGGTGACAAAAAAGAGGGACCAAAAATGGAAGTTGCCATGATGCAGTGGCCATCTTATAACTACCCATATTACGTTGTACCTCAATTTCCACTTTATGAAGTTAGAGATTCATATCAAAATGGCTGCTCCATTTTGTGAATCAACGGCGTATACAGGATTTTATGTAAGCAGTGTCGGTTTGTTGTTGCAAATCAATTACTATACAGATTGGAGTTGAGGCTAATGGGGTTGATAGACAGTAAAACTTTTGGAGCAGATAGTTTGATATAGTTGTGGTAAAATAGATAACAAAAAAATAGTTATCCATTCATATTATCTACTAAAAATGGGTTGGATAATGAACTTTTTAAAAAATGGATAAAATCCATATTATCCACTTAGAAAATAGATAGCTAATGGGTTTAACTTTTACATTTGTAAAGACTCAAATTGGCTATATCCATATTATCCGTTGATTAACCCATTTTCTATCAGTACTAAATGTGGGTCAGATCGGATAATTTTTATCCGTTTTTGCATTACCTATTTCCGATCCACTCATATCCAACACGACCCGCCCGTTTAGCGCCTCTGATTTGATATCAAGAAGAAAGGTGTGACTTTTTCTTGATAATAATGTCACAAGTAAACATGGGATGGTAAATAAAACTACAAGGCCGTGAAATTGACTAAGTTTCATGAATAAGTTCCACTTCTGGAAGGTTTAAATTACGCAACTTTGAAGTAGTGTCATCAACTCATCATCATGTGTTTCATCAGTTATAAATTAATAAATGTTTTGTAACATTTTCATTCACCATATTTTCTCCTATTAAACTCAATCTTTGATTGCTCCAACCTATTAGTTTCGTTTGTAATTTATAATCACACCATTAGTAGAATAGCCGGGCTTGGTCTTATATCATATTTCTTTTTCACAAGTACTAGTAATTCTCAACGCCATTGGACTGCCTAAGTTATGAACTTGTTCCTTTTCTTCATAAGAGATAGTAATTAATAGGAGAAGGGAGATTACTTAATTCGAACTTGTGAAACTGCAGTTAAAATCGTATCCTCTCAAGGCTGCCTCTATAGGACATAACATATTTGTTCCTAATAAACAATGATACGGGGTACTGAACTAATTAAATATTCTAAGAGCAAGCCGTTATGATGAGTACATAATTTTTGTATCTGAATACTGTATAGTTTTGTACATCATCAGGTTAAGGCAACCTACAGTTGTGTTGATATTGATTTGGTAACAAAGAAAGGCCAATATATAAAAGTTAAATCCTTATGATAATTACAATAAAATAGCAAAGCCATTACTTAATGCAAAAGAAAAAGGAGACTTGAACAAACCTGTTTTTTGGTGTAGTCATAAAAGGAGATTATGATCATTACCAAGTCCAAATTGGTTTGATGGGTCTGCCTGTCTCCTTGGGGCCAACTAGGAATAGTGTCAATATTTTGACAATGCTCTTCTTAGTTGGCATCCAGGGAGCCAGGCAGAACAATTTCATTTCTTGGATTGGATATATATATATATATATATACTCAGCTGCTCATCACCAATATTACTGTCTTTATTCTGCAAAGTCACACCAGTGGATGTAATTTTAGCAAGTGTTACTATTAAAAAGTGAACGAGAATAAACAATATTATCTCTGGTCTATATTATCTGTATTTTAAGATTTCTTACACTTCTTAATTAAGAACGATAGCTAATAGTAGTTGTATTTATAAGAGTATTTGTCTAAACAATAGTATATCTGTATTAAACTTCTCGCATAATTAACACTTCACTAATTTGAGAAAAAAATAATGAATACTATATTTTTTATTTCTCTAAAACATCAATAATTTCCGAAAAAAATTAGTTTTCCGAAACGACAAATAATATGGACCAGAATAGCATCGTTGTTTTCTTCATTCTTTGCTTAGTGAAAACTTTCTCTGGGGAAAAATATGCTAGAGAACTCGTTAAGAGTACTTAATAGTCAAGAGAAGAAAAATAGTCACGAAATAAAGGGACACTAAGCTTTACCTTATTTTGTAGCTCTTTCTCTACGTACTTTACTTCATTCGTTATCGAACTAGGCTTGAATATATTGATAAGTAAGCGAGAGAAAGAATACACTAAGAAGTAATTATTCAGTGAATACTTTCTAAGAAGGAATTGGCAAAATATTTAAAGGTCTAAAGAGAAGGCAAGACAACACAAAATCCAATCATTAGGGTCGAAGACAAGTCCCTTTAGGCAGCAGACGGCAGATATGGCTACAACATGCACAAGTATAATCAATATTATAATTTAATGGATATATGGTGATGAAACCAAACAAGTTTGTGTTGTTTTCTGGGTCTTCTAAGAGATTTGGCCTTTTGCTTTTGATTCGAAAGATTATCTCACTAGTCCCATCATGATTAACTTAGACAAAATTATATTAGTTCAATTTGAAAATATAGTTGAAGAATTAATCTAAATAGGTGTACATCCAATCGCCCCAACTAAAAATGGACTCAGAATGTACTATATATATAATATATGTATAATCGTATACAATTTATATATACTAACTAAAAAAAGTAAACCGTGAATCCATAAATATATATTGTGACTAATTAATCATTTGGTGCCATTGCTTATTGAATGGGATGAGTCTATTGAATGAGGAGTTGAGCATGACTTAGGACTGTAGGGGTGGCAATGGGGCGGTGCATCTACAAGTGCGGGTATAAATGCGAGGCGGATGGATGCGGATGAAAATACAATACGGGATGGATTAAAATTTTGTGGGTTAAGATAGAACCTGCACCGCCCCACACCGTTTGCGGACAAGGCCAAAGCCACTGCATTGGACAAATCCAGCCTTCATTGGGGCGTTTGACGGATACTTTCATGTGCAATAATAATTAGTTAATTAAAACCGGGCACTTAAACTAGTGTACGTAGTTTTGTAACATTTTTTTTTTTGTGATCATTTAAAATTTAACTAGTATCCCTCTGTCCTATTTTATGTGATGCATTTTGATTGGGCATGAAATTTAATAAAGAAAAAAGACTTTTAAAATTTTGATATAAAATAAATCATAAATTTTGTTTAGTATAAATCATCTCATTAAGGATAAATAGGAAGCTTAAAGTTATTTATTTTTAAATATAAAAATATATCATTATTTTTAAATATAAAATATATACCATTCTTTTTTTTGGACAAACTAAAAAAGAAAGTGCATCACATAAATTGATCAAGAAACCTAAAAAATAAGGCAGTTAACTGGTAAAGTTGAAGGGGAGCCTTGGCGTAACTGATAAAGTTGTCGTCATGTGACCAGAAGGTCACGAGTTCAAGCTGTGGAAACAACCTCTTGCAGAAATGCAGGGTAAGACTGTGTACAATAGACCCTTGTGATCCGTTTTTTCACGGACCCCGCACATAACGGGAGCTTAGTACACCAGGTGTGGAATTGTTGTTACTTTTATATGTAGAACTTCTTTTACTCATCCTTCCAACTAGTGGCGGAGCCATATATGATAGAAGTGGTTCATTAAAAAATTATACTATGCAAATAAAATCAAAACAAATTGTTCTGTCCATCAATTTTTTCAATTCTCTTGATATTAGTGAATTTTTTAAATATAGTGATAAAAGTAGTTCAAACATGTGCCTTAAATGGTCTTATTTTTGCAAATCACCCAACATTCAAAGGTGAAAGTTCATGTATCCGTCCATATTAAACTAAGGTAGCATTTGGACATAAATTTGGTTGAAACTTGAAAAAAGAGATTTTGATGTTGTGTTGAAAAATAATTTTTGGAAGTTAAAGTTGTATTTGAACATGCATTTTATTTGAAAAAAAGTTGAAGTTTGTGAGTGAAAAAAAAAAATTATCTAAAGATTATCCTAAACCAGATTTTGGGAACTTAATTTTTTTTTTTTTCAAAAAAATGATCATATTCCTCGAACAAATAGTGTTTTCAAATCTTTTTGAAAAAAAGTAACCAAAATCTATGGTCAAAACGGGATTGGTGGTGTCGCCATTTTCTCGGATTATTGTAACTTCATGTAAAAGATGAAAACTTTTTTGCTACAACGTTTATGGCATTGGCGGCTCAGAACAAAAAAATCTATTAATATTAGCCCAACTTATAAAATATATCAATATTAGCCATACTATGCATAAAATATTACTAATATTTGCGACTATTTGTATACTTGAGAAGTGGGTCTACAAGAAAATTTCTTTCCTTCGAGATATACCCTTCTCTGTGCCCAAGTCAAATGATGACATTTGTACACTTAATTCATAGAACTAACATTTAACATTTTTTCTTTCTGTGGCAATTTGCAAGCCTTTATGCAATAAGGAAATTAGAATCAAGCATATGAATTTTGAGCGAAGCTTGAGTTTAGCTCCACAACATTTCTCGGACCCAAAGTTTAATGTGGGATTTCATCTTCAATTAAATTCAACCCTAGAATTTAACTAGCTTTACAATGCCAATATGAACAAATTACATAAGATTTTCTAGCTTCAAGATGCATAAATAGAATGATGTTAGTACTTAGTGGAGGTCGAATTATTAAGCTGACGAGGCCACAACCTTGAAATATATGGTCAGAAAAGTGATGGGAAAACACTATTTGGTTGTTTGAAAAGTAAAGAAAATGAGCAAGAACTAAATTGAAAGTCATTGAAGAAACTTGGAGCTTGGGTTAAATTTTTTGAATATGTGTAGTTGTGATTTGTTTCGATTAGGTGTCATTGGATTATGTCCTAAATATCTTAAAGAGTTTGAATCTCAATTTCGAAATGGCACGGAGATTTAAGGTGAGTTGAGTTATTATTTGAGTTACGATTCAAATAAGTTTTTGCATGTATCTTCTGTATATATTCTGTATATTTTATATGTATTCTTGTATAGAATATCTATGTATATCTATATATACACGTGTGAGATAGATGAGTTACATGTTTGTAGAGAAAATTTTCAACTCAATTTTATCTGCGAGTTTTGATTTCAAATCACTTTCAATCTTTTTCACATATTTTATATTGCCTCATATTCAACGAATTCCTTCCATACCTATTGAGATTTTTTTTCCCTAGGTATTTCGATTATTGTATGTCATTGGTAGTTTTTGTTGGTAAAAAATGATTAAATAGCATTGTATGGCTAAACTTCAGTAATTGCGAAAAGTGGTACATTCTCACATGTAATGTACGGATTCGACAGAACTCAGTAAAATTTGGTTCAACCATATATATTTGTTGAGAATCCACTGAATATGTATTTATAACTTCAGAACCCACAAAATTCAAATCTTAAATCCACACCATGCCATGTGCATATGATTTATATAACGTATATCCTTGCTTCTTTTCATTCTAAATCATTTTAATATAACATGTTGAGGTTAGGTTTTTAACTAATACAGCTATGCCCAAATATTGGTGGCACACTACAGTGATTTAAGGATTCGATTGATCACTAATATATAGTCAGTCGACATTAATGGCTTTGCATGTGCCCACTGGAATCACAGCTTTTAGATCTTCAAATACAAGTGATAAGTAGAAGTGTTCAAGAAAAATTGTAAAATGACGTGAAAAGCTAACATGTATTTGACTTATTTGGTTTGCATTTAGAATTTGTTTTGACAATACTTAGTTTGATTTGGTATTGAATCAATAAAACTGAATATGAAAAAGATAAGACGTATAGTGTCTTGACAATATATATATATATATATATATATATATATATATATATATATATATATATATACTGAATCTGATAGGTGTTGTTTCGTATATGTTCTATTTCCAGTCATATACTGGTCCAATTCTATAAGGATATGAATTCATCAGTGAAGGATAATCCAAAGTAGTCTAGACCTAGCTCTTAATTTTGGTGTTAATAAGTACATACACAACACTTTAAACTCTATAAAATCTTCACTTGTTAAGGAGAAATCCTAATATTTAATTTTCTGATTATGTTAAAAGGCAAACAAATCTAGTTGCTTATTGTTTGATAAGAGAATCTAGAAATTATACTAGTCCTTTATGTTGGAAGTATGCCCCTAGTTTTATTATAAACTGGTTGGTTGCTAATTCACCTAATAAAAGTGTGACACCCTAGACGAATCTCACATCGACAAAACACAGGAGAGATGTTGGGTATATAAGTAGACAAGCCTTAGACTGTTGTAACGCATTTTAAACACATGAGGGCCTAGGCCCAGAGCGAACAATATCACTAGCGGGCGGGGTTGTTACATATTATCAAAGCCACTCCGCGTGCAACCTTGAACGGTGGTGGGGCAAACCTCAACGAGGACGCTGAGTCCCTAAGGGAGTGTATGTGACACCCTAGGCGAATCCTACATTGACAAAACACAGGAGAGATGTAGCTCCAGTTGGGGGCAGGCATCGAAGGCACCTGTTGTTACCCCCGAACTTCAGGAGACTTTAGCGCAGTTCCTCAGCATGTTTTAATACAATGTGTTTATGCGGGAATCGGGTCGTCGGGAAATGATCGGATGGTGAAAATTTTGTTTCTAAGGCTTATCGGTATGGGTGGAAGGAATAATCTTCACTTGAGAGGGTATTGTCGGGCTTATGAGGATTGGGGTGACGTGGGACCACCCGCGAATATATGTATGGTGAGTTCATTCAATGATTTCGTGTCTTCGGACTGGTTCGTGGCATGTTCGAGGACGAACGTTTGTTTAAGAGGTGGAGAATTTAACGAACCGACCGGTCGTTTTGAGAATTAACATCCCGTTTGGCGGCTTAAGGTCTCGAGCAGCTTTGTATTATGTATTATGATTTGCGTGTGTGGTCGAGTTCGGTTTTCGGATGATTCGGGATCATCATTTGGAAGAACAATTCTTGTGTTAGAAGCTTAAGTGAAAAAAATTAACCGAAGTTTGATTTTTGCGAAGATGACTCTGGAATGATATTTTGATTATTCCAATAGATTTGTATGGTAATTTTGGATGTAGGCGTATGTCCGGATTTGGATTTGGACGTCCGTAGGCTGATTTAATGCGTTTTGGCGAACGTTGGAAAGTTGAAGGTTTGGAAGGTGGAGAGGTTTGACCGAGAGTTGACTTTGTTGATATCGGGTTCAAATTTTGATTCTGGGAGTTGGTATAGCTCCGTTGTATCATTTGGGACTTGCATGCAAAATTTGACGTCAATTCGGGTTAACTGGATATGATTCGGTGCGAATTGTAGAAGCTGAAAGTTCACAAGTTCTTTAAGTTTGATTTGTGGTGCGATTCATAGTTTTGATATTGTTTGATGTGATTTGAGGCCTCAAGCAGGTCCACGTTATGTTATAGAACTTGTTGGTATGTTTGAATGGAGTCCCGAGGGCCTCATGTGTGTTTCGGATGGGCTACAGGCCATTTCTTTTTATTTTTGGACTGCTAGTTGTTGTTATCTTGTGTTCTTCATCGCGATCGTGATGAAGCAATCGTGTTCACATGTCGTTCTGTGTAAGCCGGCATTTTTGTTCGCGAGGCTTTGAGATTTTTTGTCTTCGCGTTCGCTTCATGGGATACGCGATCACGTATAAGGAACTGTAAGGGACATCACGTGTCTTACTCTCCATGTTCGCGAGGTTATTAACGCGTTCGCGAAGGGTGATGGAGATTGTGTGCTACGTTCGCGACTGTTTTCACGCGTTCGCATTGGGACTTTTGGCAGCTTATATTTTTGTGCTTCGCGATCGCGAAGCATATTCCGCGATCACGATGAGTAAATTACTGGGCAGAATATAAAGTACTCTATTTCGTGTGCTTTTGGTATTTTATCACTTTTTGAGTTAGAGAGCTCGGATTTAGGCGATTTTGGAGGAGATTTTTATGCTTTGGATTGGGGTAAGTGTTCTCACCCGAATTTGATTATATTTCATGATTCCATCTTTGTTTTTAACATTAAATTAGTGATTTGAGTTGGAGAAAATTGGATCTAAAGGCAAGGCTAAGCCATCCGCCCTTCATTGCAGGGTAAAAGGGGAAACGGTTTCCAAGGGGTGGATTTTTATAAAAACATTCGAAAATATAAATTGATGATTTGAAGGATGATTTAATATCGGAATTGGATAATTTTGGTATGGTTGGACTCGTAGGAATGGGTGTTCGGGTTTTATGAATTTTGTCACGTTCCGAGGTGCGAGCCCGAGCTTGACTTTTTGGGTTGACATTTTAGTTTTCATTAAAGATCGAAACTTTATTATCCGAAATTATTTTTTATGGCTTTTATTTATGATATGAAGTTATTTTGGCTAGATCTGAGCCGTCTAGAGGTTGTTTCATACGAGGAGGTCATTTTAGAGTATTAATTTAGCTTCTTTGAGGTAAGTATCTTGCCTAACTTTGTGTGGGAGAAACTACCCCTTATGATTTGAGTTGTGGTGCTATTTGTGTTATGTGAAAGCCATGTACGCGAGGTGACGAGTGCGTACTCGGGCTTATATGTGGAAATTGACCGGTTTAGACTCTTAGGCTTCTTTCGTGTATTTATTTGGAGTTGTTAGCACATGTTATATCTCTTATTCGTCATGTTTACTATCACATGCCTTATTTGAAGTTGTCGTTACATGTCACATCCTTTACTTGTTAAGTTTGCTCTTATATGCTTTACTTGGAGTTGTGACTTCTTTAATTATTGAATATTTCTTAATTGAAATTGTTGTTACATGCTATCCTTTTGTTGCCGGGTTATTCTTATGCATTTAGACGTAGTTGCTAGTTCATTCCATCTCTCTCATTGTTAGCCTATTTCATACACTAGAATCCGAAGTTTACCATTTCATGAAAATACTTTTATTATCGAATGTATCCTTAAGCAATTAATTAAAGTTAAAGTTATTGAAAGTATTTAATCTATTTTAACTGAAGTTGTGTTTAAAGGGGGTGTTGTTTATTGTTTAGTTATTTTCCCATTTATTTTATTGTTATTGAGATTTTATATACATTGTGTTTGAGCCATATGCTATTTATTGTGGAAATAATGATATTGTTGGTTCTTTTGGGAAGGTTGTGGCCTGTGGGCCCTTATGGTATGAGTTGATAGGTTGTGTTGTTGTGATGTTAGCACATGTAATTGTTATGCGTATTGGTTGTTGTTATGCGGAGAATAAGGGTGGCATCTCAATATTGTTGTTATGCGGGAAATACGGGTGGCATCTCATTGTTGTTGATTGTACGGAGTGATACAGGTGGTTATTGCGTTATTCGGGCGGAGCGATAAGGGTGGCTATTATGCAGAGTGATATGGGTGTCTATCAGAGTGATATGGGTGGCTAATGATACTGTTAGTGTGGAATGATATGGGTGGCTATCAAAGTGATATGAATGGCTAATAATACTGTCAGAGCGGAGTGATACGGGTGGCTATCGATATTTCCAGGGCGAAGTGATACAGGTGACTATCGGAGTGGTAAGGGTGGCTAATGATACTGTCAGGGCGGAGTGATACGAGTGGCTATCATAGAGATAAGGGTGGCAATGTTAGGGATGATGTGTGATGGCCTGGGGGCATTATGTTGACGATATTCGTGTGATGGTATGATTTTCCTTGTGTATGTTATACACCTTATGTGACTCATTGTATTGCTTTCAGTGAGCTACTCGATGTCTTTGATATTACTTGTTGACTTGAGTTGTACTAGTACACTCGCACGAGCATATACCATAGCCTGCCACTTATACCAGTTCGGGAGTATGAAACTTAATATTTATTGATCATGCCCATGTATCCTTGTATTATTTGCTTTCATGTTGATATTGAGCATGTGACCATGGCGGGCGGATTGTGAATTGTGAGTCTGTGATCATGCCAGACGGATTGGGATATTGATACGTGAGTTGTCCTTGTAGTTGTGATTAGACATATGGGCACAAGGTGATGTGAGCATATGGTTTGTGGTTTGATACTCGTGACTTGTGATTATAAGACGAGGTGTCTCGAAGTAATTTCAACTGAAGTTTTGTTAGACCGACTTGATTAATCGGTTGTCATTTGTGTTCCTTATTTGGTTTCAATGGCATTTTCACGGCGTTCTTAATACTTTACTGTTTATATCATCTATTGACTCTTGTTGCCATTTACTGATTTCTACCTTTATTATTAGCTTTATACTTCTATACTGCATATGTTATTTTGACTAGTAGGTGTCTTGAATTGTACCTCATCACTACTGCACCGAGGTTAGTCTTGATACTTATTGGGTACCGATCGTGGTGTACTCATGCTACACTTCTGCACATTTTTGTGCAGAACCAGGTATTGAAGATATCGGACTCGGGCAGAGTTAGCTAATTGATCGCGAGGATTCAAGGTAGAGCTGCTTGGTCATCACAGTCCCTTGGAGTTCTTTCCTTTCATTGTAATGTCACCTTGTTATTTGAACAGTACCGTATGTCGATCTTTGAGATCTTTCTACGTATTCAGCTAGAGTTCGTGACTCTGTATTACCTAATCTTGAGAGGTTGTTATGATTATTGCCGCACAGACTTATTTCGCTTTTGTACTCTATTTTAAATTATCATTGTTAAAACGGGCTTAATCGTTGTCAGTAATCAACTTACCTGGTATTAGAGACTAGGTGCCATCACAACGCTTGCAGTGAAATTTTGGGTTATGACAAAAAGTTTTGTTTGAGTAAAAAAAAATAGATAAATAGAAGTGGAAGTTGGATTTGACCTGACTTGGTCTAGAAGCTCAAATGATATTAACAATTATAGAAGTAAATGATTCTTTTCTTACTCTTTGTTGTTATAAAAAATTTAAATTATTAATGCGTTTGACAAACTATCGTTTACTTTAAAAGAACATTATACTAAAAGATTTGGGAATGGAAAGAGCAAATAGTGATTTAAGTGAAACTTCAACTCATATATCATATATATGGTGTGAAACTTTCATCGGTATCACTTGCGACGGTGACACGATATCTTTTATTTTGTATTATTATAATTTGTACATTAGAGTTAATACCTTAAAACCAGTCTAAACTATATAACATTTGTCAGTTGCCTACCTAAACTATCGTTTGTCCCCGAAAATCCCCTGAACTATATCCCTTTCATAATAAAACCCCCTCATCGCATTCTTACTAGTGCGTATAATACACGTTCCAAATTATTTTTAAAATCTGTCATGCGGCAATCTACGTGAATATTTGTTTATCTTAATCTAAAAAACAGACTTAATTAATATTTTAATACTCTTAATTATATCATTGTAAAACATTATATGGTAAAAAATTAAAAATAGGGCAAGGGTTAAAACTAGTGGGTCAATTGTAAAAAAAATATTTTCTCTTTTGTAACGACCTGACTTGTTATTTTAAGAATTTATGTCCCATTCAGGTAATTAAGGTCCCGAGCAACTCTGTAATACATATTATGACTTGCGTCTGCGGTCGTTTGATTTTTGGAAGATTCAGAATTTAAATTGAAAGAACAATTTTTATTTTTGAAATTTAAATGAAAAGAGTTGACCGGAATTTTACTTTTGAGCAAATGACTCCAGAATGGAATTTTGATAATTTCAATAGGTCTGTATGATGATTTCGGACTTGGGCGTATATTTGAGTCGAGTATCAGGTGGCCCGGGAGTATTTTGGCGCCTATTACTGAGGGTTGGCATTTTTAAAATTTAAAAATTTTCTAAGTTTGGGTTGAAGTGGATTTTGATGTTATCGATGTCCGTTTGGGATTCCAAGCCTGGGAATAGCTCCGCATGGTGATTCTGCTCTTAGGGGAGCGTCCGAATGTGGATTTCAAAGTCTGTAGGTCATTTCGGGGTCATTTGGTAAAATTTGAAAATTTGAAGGTTTTTGGGAAGTTTGACCAGGAGTGAACTTTTTGATATCGGGGTCAGATTCCGATTCCGGAAGTGGGCGTAGGTCCGTAATGCCAATTATGACTTGTTTGCAAAATTTAAGGTCAATCAGATTTGATTTGATAGGTTTCGACGTCGAATGTAGAAGTTTGAAGTTCTAAAGTTCATAAAGCTTGAATTGGGGTGCGATTCGTAGTTTTGATGTTGTTTGATATGATTTGAGGCTTCGAGAAGGTTTGTGTTATGTATTGGGACTGGTTGGTACGACTGGACGGGGTCCCGAGGGCCTCGGGTTTGATTCGGGGTGGTTCCGGACCAAGTTTGGGTGTTTTCATGTTGCTGGTTCTGGTATTGTACTTCGCGTTCGCGAGGAGCCTCTCGCGTTTGCGAAGAACGATTTTGCTGTTGGGACTTTATTCTTCGCGTTCACGAAGAGGCTCTCGCGTTCGCGAAAAAAAATGTTTTGTTGCCCGTCGTCTAACTTTGGAGGCTCATATCTCGCAATCTATAAGGAATTTGGAGATGATCCAAAAATAAAAGTTGTAGCCCTTTATGTATAGTTTGCATAAAGGTAAATCCTTTGTCATTTGGAGTTGTGTACAAAACTTTATGGTAGATTCACTACAGGCTGTCTGGGAAGAGTTTCGAAATCTCTGTTGCATAGGGCTGGCTTTGGAAGCTTATATCTCACAATCTATAAGGAATTAGGAGATAAGCAACAAATAAAAGTTATAGCCCTTGAAGTCTAGCTTTCCGAAAGGTAAACCATTCATCATTTGGAGTTTTGTACAAAATGTTATGACCATTATACTAGAGACTATTTGAGAAGAGTTTGAAAATGGCTGTTAGAGAATTTGTTCATCGCGAACACGAGGGAAGGGTCGTAAACGCGAAGAACAAACCCATGGGTAGTAGAATAAAGTCCAAATTCATCTCATTCTTCTAATTTTGGACCAAGGAAGCTCGGGTGAGGCGATGTTCGAGAGTTTTTCACGGAAAATATTGGGGTAAGAATTCCTAACTTGATTTTGGTTAAATTACATGAATCTATTATTGTTTTTATCACTAAATTAGTGAATTGGGTTGAAAATGGTAGAAATTCGCTACACTTAAATTTAAGATTTGAAGGGCGATCCATTATCGGAATTTGATAATTTTGGTATAGTTGAACTCGTATCAGAATGGGAGTTCGGATTTCGTAAAAATTCTGTCGGGTTTCGAGGGGCGGTCCCCTCGTTGACTTTTTAGAATAAAATTTTAAGTTGGTATTTTATTATCCGGAATTATTTTCGATGAATTTTAATGAAGTTAGACAATTAATTTGGATAGATTTGAGCTGTCCAGAGGTCAATTCAAGCAAGAAGGCTATTTTGGAATATCGGCCTAACTTCAAAAAGGTAAGTATCTTGCCTAAACTTGAGTGAGGGAATTACCCCTTAGGAATTGAGTCTTATGTGGAAGTTGTGTGATTGAAAGCCGTGTACGCAAGGTGACGAGTATGTACTTAGTTTATATGTGCAAATTATATCAGTTAAAATTCGTAGACACCCTTATGTATTAAATTGGAAAATTGTTGGAACTTAGTAAATCCTTGAATTGTCATGCCTCATTCCTTGTTTGTCGAAATTGTATTTTATATGATAATTTTGTGTTGTTGTCACTTAAAATTTTATGTGAATTCCGTATGCTTGTTGATTTGATATTTTTCTTGGAATTAAATTCATTATTGAATCCTTATCTGCAAATAATTATTAAATAAGTTTAAAATGAGGCATTAATTTATATTTATTAAAATCTGGATTAAAGAAGTCATTGTCCTATGCTGAGTTACTTTCCCATCTCTGTTATTGTTTTGAGATTTTATATATGTTGTGTGGAGCCTTCGGCTATTTTTGAGAAATTTGTTGATTTTACTATATCATTAGAATTGGTTGTGTCCATTGGGCAAATTGTGATATGAATTGATTGTGATGTGTTGTCGTGATAATATTCCGTGTAAATTGTTGGGTGATTTGAGTTATTGTTATGAGGATTGTCACACCTCCTTTTTTCCGAGGGGATAGGGGAGTTTTCAAATTAAAGTGACATTATTCGAAATGAGATTATTTATTTAATTCAGAGTCGCCACTTGGAATAATTTATGGTTTCCCAAGTCACCAGTGTATTTTAACATCCCAAATCGAGGAAATTTGACTCCGTTTAAAGTCTGCGAAAATCAGAAGACCGGGTAAGGAATTCTGTTAACCCGGGAGAAGGTGTGAGGCACTCCCGAGTTCCGTGATTTTAGCACGGTCGCTCAACTATTAATAATTGGCCTAATCATCCAATTTAATACATATTTGAATCCTATTGTGCATTTTTTTTACCTTTTAACCGCTTTTAGTATTTATGGGATTTGTTTGAACAAGTCGCGATATCACGCACTCATTGGCTTTTGTACATATTGCGAATCGTGCCGCGTGAAACGCACCCGCGATTTACAATATATTTATTATTATTATTTGAAGTTGAGGTCAAGTCAAGTGAAAAGCACACTTGAGTTAGAATTTACGTATCATGACCATGCCACGGGAGCCGTACCCATGACCACGATGATTTATTAATCGCGCCTAAAGCAAACAACGGTGTTCATAAGTGATTATTTTTCTAAGTATGCTCCTAACGAGCCGAATAATTAAATGTGAAGCAACATGAGAATAACAAAATCTTTCTTAAGCTCGAATTCCTTTTCATTATTAACCAAAGCCCCAAATTCAATTTTAAACCAAAACATGCTCCAACCGATCCAATTACTGAGAGTCAAAGTAAAAGAGCAACAGAATTACTTCAAGCCTGAACTCAAAATATAGCCAAGTCCAAATTTATTTTTAACTCGCAATCCAAAACTTGATTTTAATTCTAATTACTGTCATGACTCATTTTATGCTCTCGGCGAATTTTTAGTCCAAAACAATTGACCCAATAAATCACATGCATTCACCCTTTTAAAATGGATGAAACTAACTAATCCATGTCTATACCCAAATAACGTATCAAATGAAAAATCAATAAAATGAATCCAATCAAGAAAATCTTAAACAAACAACGAAACAGCAGAACAATTATAAATCATCAAATATTGATAACAGGACCACCGAGAGAATATTTAGAAATCAGAGTAAGAAATGGACCTCAAACAGAGCTTTTCCATTAATGAGAGTCTCCAACTTTACAATATCTATTTGGATGCAAAATTGATATAGCAAGCAACGATGATTGGAACGTTAAGCGCAGACGCCGGACGGTCCTTGAACCGGAAATCTCACTGATATGAATTCCTTTCATTTAGATACCTTGCCGGAAAACTCGGAACTCGATAATGATGAAAGCTAGAAAATAAATTATTGGTGTCTGGGTTTTATTTGAGGTTTTACCGAGATTGCGACTGGGTATTCATGGTAGGTAAGGCTAAGAGACGACAGTCTACTGGTGGTGTAAATAGATCTGCTATGGTGGTTCTAATGGAGAGAATAATAACATAACAATGGCTTTTTGGTAAAAAATAGATGAGTTGGTGGTTTTGAGGTGTTGGGTTGACGGAGATGCAGCGATGATATGAACTGGTCGAGCCTGAGGCGCTAAGGATTTCTCACTACTCTCATCTTTCATGCTTTGTTCCTATTCGTCCTCCCCCACTCTATTTTTCGCTCACTCTCTATCTCCCGTGCTCTCACTATCTATCACCTTTTTGTATGTTGTGTAAGTGGAAGATATATAGGTGTAGGTATAAAATGAGCCATGTGACTAATTTTTGACCAAACCATTATTCAAAGGGAAACGAAATAAAAGAAAAGAGTGCAAGAATACAAGAGTGCAACCGAGTCCTGGTTTTGGACAACCTACATATCCCGGGTTATAAAGGAATTAGGTCGTGTGTAGTTCAAGAAGTGAATGAAGTGATGGAGCATGTGGAGAGGATGAGAGAGTCGAGTGAGATACTGTTCGAGGCTCCGGTCTGCGATCCCTGCCATTACATCATAAATTGAAAGCAAAATATACAGTAAAAATAAAAGAAAAATACAAGATCCTATCTACTTCTTGTCTTGAATCTTCCTCGAATCTCACTTGATCCTTCAACATGAAACTGAAAACTCAACCCTATTTTTGCAGGCGGGCTCCTGCTGACTTGATTTTGAAGAAAACTAGAAATTGGCCCTGTTTTGCATGCGGGTATCCTGCTGCTTGCACTTGAGATAAACCTGAACTTAGAGTAGACTTGAGCTTGCAAACCCTGTTCTTCAGGCGGCTCGTGCTACTTCTGATTTGAATTGAAAAGACTGGAGGTTAACCCTATTCTTCAGGAGGGATCTAGCTGCATCTGACTTGAACTTGAAAACAAAAAGTTGACCCTGTTCTTCAGGCGGGCTCCTAATGCTTCTCTAACTTGAACTTGAAATGAATTCCCTCATTCTCCAGGTGGGCGCCAGCTACTAACTTGAACTTGCAATGAATTCTGAAATGAATACCCTCGTTCTCCAGGTGGGCGCCTGCCATTGACTTGAGCTTGAAAATGAATTCCCTCATTCTCCAGGTGGGCGTCTGCTACTGACTTGAACTTGCAATAAATTCTGAAATGAATACCCTCGTTCTCCAGGTAGGCACCTGTCATTGACTTGAAATTGAAATGAATTCCATCATTCTCCAGGTCGGCGCCTGCTACTAGCTTGAACTTGAAATGAATACCCTCGTTCTCCAGGTGGGCGCCTTCCATTGACTTGAACTTGAAATGAATTCCCTCATTCTCTAGGTGNATGGCTTTTTGGTAAAAAATAGATGAGTTGGTGGTTTTGAGGTGTTGGGTTGACGGAGATGCAGCGATGATATGAACTGGTCGAGCCTGAGGCGCTAAGGATTTCTCACTACTCTCATCTTTCATGCTTTGTTCCTATTCGTCCTCCCCCACTCTATTTTTCGCTCACTCTCTATCTCCCGTGCTCTCACTATCTATCACCTTTTTGTATGTTGTGTAAGTGGAAGATATATAGGTGTAGGTATAAAATGAGCCATGTGACTAATTTTTGACCAAACCATTATTCAAAGGGAAACGAAATAAAAGAAAAGAGTGCAAGAATACAAGAGTGCAACCGAGTCCTGGTTTTGGACAACCTACATATCCCGGGTTATAAAGGAATTAGGTCGTGTGTAGTTCAAGAAGTGAATGAAGTGATGGAGCATGTGGAGAGGATGAGAGAGTCGAGTGAGATACTGTTCGAGGCTCCGGTCTGCGATCCCTGCCATTACATCATAAATTGAAAGCAAAATATACAGTAAAAATAAAAGAAAAATACAAGATCCTATCTACTTCTTGTCTTGAATCTTCCTCGAATCTCACTTGATCCTTCAACATGAAACTGAAAACTCAACCCTATTTTTGCAGGCGGGCTCCTGCTGACTTGATTTTGAAGAAAACTAGAAATTGGCCCTGTTTTGCATGCGGGTATCCTGCTGCTTGCACTTGAGATAAACCTGAACTTAGAGTAGACTTGAGCTTGCAAACCCTGTTCTTCAGGCGGCTCGTGCTACTTCTGATTTGAATTGAAAAGACTGGAGGTTAACCCTATTCTTCAGGAGGGATCTAGCTGCATCTGACTTGAACTTGAAAACAAAAAGTTGACACTGTTCTTCAGGCGGGCTCCTAATGCTTCTCTAACTTGAACTTGAAATGAATTCCCTCATTCTCCAGGTGGGCGCCAGCTACTAACTTGAACTTGCAATGAATTCTGAAATGAATACCCTCGTTCTCCAGGTGGGCGCCTGCCATTGACTTGAGCTTGAAAATGAATTCCCTCATTCTCCAGGTGGGCGTCTGCTACTGACTTGAACTTGCAATAAATTCTGAAATGAATACCCTCGTTCTCCAGGTAGGCACCTGTCATTGACTTGAAATTGAAATGAATTCCATCATTCTCCAGGTCGGCGCCTGCTACTAGCTTGAACTTGAAATGAATACCCTCGTTCTCCAGGTGGGCGCCTTCCATTGACTTGAACTTGAAATGAATTCCCTCATTCTCTAGGTGGGCGCCTGCTATTGACTTGAACTTGAAATGAATTCCCTCATTCTCTAGGTGGGCGCCTGCTATTGACTTGAACTTGAAATGAATTTCCTCATTCTCGAGGTGGGCGCCTGCTAATGAATTGAAATTTGAACTGAATTCCCTCGTTCTCCAGGTGGCCACCTGCTAATGACTTGAAATTGGAATGAATTCCCTCATTCTCCAGGTGGGCACCTGCTACTGACTTGAACTTGAACTAACTCTGAAGATAATTCCCTCGTTCTCCAGGTGGGCGTCTACTAATACTTGAACTTGAAAGAAATTCCCTCATTTTTCAGGTGGGTGCCTGCTAATGAGTTGAAACTTGAAATAAATTCCCTCATTCTCCAGGTGGGCGCCTGCTAATGCCTTGGACTTGAAATAAATTCCCTCATTCTCTAGGTGGGTGCCAGCTACTATCTTGAAACTTGAAATGAATTCCCTTATTCTCCAGGTGGGCGCCTGCTTATGACTTGAACTTGAAATGAAATTCCCTCATTCTCCTGGTGAGCGCCTGTTACTGACTCGAACTTGCAATGAATTCTGAAATGAATACCCTCATTCTCCAGGTAGGTGCGCGCAATCCAAATAACAAAACAAACAAAAGTTTCTGCCCCAGTTTGCACTAGGAAGATTTGTGAGTTGTTAGCAGAATTATAAATCACCTACGCTATTGATGAAGGATGAAATGATGAGAGTAAAATTAAAGACTCGACTAGGATATGTGTCTCCTGTGAGTAAAACCAAGAAAATTTTGACTAGCAAATGTGTCTGCTAAAAAAACCCGAATGACCCAAACTAGGAAGTGTGTCTCATAGGGATGAACTCAAACGACCCAAACTAGGAAGTGCGTCTCCTAGGGGTGAAATCTCAATTTAGGAAGTGTGTCTCCTAAAAGTATAACCTGAAAGACCCAGACTAGGAAGTACGTCTCCTAGGGGTGAAACTTGAATGATCCAAACTAGGAAGTGCATCTCCTAGAGGTGAAACTTAAATGACACAAATTAGGAAGTGTGTCCCCTAGGGGCGCAACTAGAATGAACCAAAACTAGGAAGTGTGTCTCCAAGATGTGAGATTGAGCTTAGAGAAAACTATGAACTGAGCTTAACTAAACTAAAAACTGACCCTATTCTCCAGGCGGAACCCCTGAACTTGAGATTAACAATTTAAGAAAACTAAAACTGACCTTTTTTTTTTTAAATCCATACTTCTTTTTTTAATTATCCTAGGAGAAAATTCATCAGACTAGGTTTTCTAATTTATTATCTTAGGAGAAAGATTCATCATACTAAGATTTCTATCCTAGGAGAACATTCATCAGACTAGGTTTTCTTATCGTAGGAGAAAGATTTATCAGACTAAGACTTTGTATCCTAGGAGAAATTCAACAGACCAGGTTGTTTTATCTTAGGAGAAAGATTCATCAGACAAAGATGTTTATCCTAGGAGAAAATTCATCAGACTAGGTTTTCTTTTTTTGTTATCTTAGGAGATAGACTAAGATTTCTATCCTAGGAGAAAATTCATCAGACTAGGTTTTCTTATCTTAGGAGAAAGATTCATCAGACTAAGTATCCTAGGAGAAAATTCATCAGACTAGGTTTTCTTATCTTAGGAGAAAGATTCATCAGACTAAGTATCCTAGGAGAAAATTCATCAGACTGGGATTTTTTATCCTAGGAGAAGAAATGTGACGAGCAATGGCAAAATTTTATGCACACTAGAAAGACAAATAAAGGCAAAGATTTTAGAAACTTCCCTTTGTCAAATCTTTTTTTTTTCTTTTTTTTTGAACCACTTTCCTTGCACTGCTCTGTTCTTATTTCAAACAAAGAAGATTTTGTCAGTTTTAAAAGTGGTGGTCGGTTTGTGGCCTTGAGTCTTGGGCGGCTTGGCTTTGTGATCATTCAGCCTTTGGAAGAGCGACTGCATTGGTAGTTGGCTGCACTGCTGAGAGACTCTGTTGTTGCTTACAAGGGACCTTTACTTTCTGTATCAACCCTGATTATTTCGCTCTTAGTGCGATTTGTGTTTTGTGGCTCAATCAGCCTTATCTAAAAAAAGAGATTTCTTTTCTTGGATAACATTTTTTGATATCTTGAAAGGCCTTTGCTTTTGGAGCAATTTGTCTGTCATAGAGAATCACAACTGGTAAGTGCCTTTTGCATAATGTGCGCACTTCATAGTCCTTGTTCGGTACTACAGAGAATCCCTGATTAACCTTGAGGTTATCTTTGCTTGCTTTAGCCAAGTAGGCTGACAGGAGTCTTTTGGTGTGGAGCCTTTGCATGAATCCTCAAGGTATGTTGACTGTAACAACTGAGTGTGCTTGCCAAATTTACTTTGTGCAACTTAAAAGCTGGTAGCAGATTTTGAAATCTTTTCTTGCTTGTTTTGACAAGGACTGACTCAGAGTGAAGGACATAACGATGCAAAGAAAAAATATTAACAAGAAATGCCCATGTCGGGCAGGACAGATGGAAGAGTTTGTTTTTCAATAACTAGCCTTAATGATCATGACATGCATTTTGGACTCAATGGCCTGATCTATCAAACTGATCTAATCTTTCCTTTTACCATTCCTATGATATTTAAAGTCAGGCTTGTTTGTGCCAATTCTTTGCATCAGATTCACGACTCACTTTCGACTAGTGGTGCCCCGAGGGATTTTCACCAACAAGTCTCTCTCATTTCTTTATCTCTATTTACTGTCGTCTTACAATGCCCGTGAGGGTTTTCACTAGTAAGATTCTCTCATGTTTTCTTCTTTATTTTTATTTTTCTTTTGCTTTCTTGTGTGAGCAACTTGACAGTGTCCTATATCGCATGACAACCATTGCTCATTGCATGCTTCTCTTGACATTCTTGAAGACTTATCGGGAGGTCTTATTAGGAAGGTTTTTGGATAGGGTTGGAAAGAAAGGATGGCATGAAAGCTCCAAGTAGACTCAATATGATGTGTTGTACACTTATAGCTCTTGGAATCGACTCTTTTAAAAAAAAAACTAAAACAAACTCATGCCCCAGTTTTAGATAATGAGATTTTTGGATTTTTTTTCTTTTCTTCTGAATTCTTATTTGGTTGGACCGAACCGTGTAAGGCTGCCTATGTATCCCTTTTTAAAGGAATCGGGTCAAACGTAGTTCATATATCTGACCTAACTATTTTTTTCATCTTTCTTTTTTTTCCTTTGTCTTTCTTTTTCCTTTTCTGTTTTTTTTCTTTTTTTCTTTTTTTTTTCTTTTTTGTTTGCCCTAGCTTCTATTTTCTGGGGGCATGGACCTTTGACTGTTCTTTCTTTTTCTTTTGTTTTTTATTTGAACTTTTTAAGAGTTTCCCTAGTTTATATTCTTGGGGTATGGACTTTTCTATTCATTTTCATTATTTATTTTTGACTTTTATCTTGAAATTTGATTCCAAAAGAGGGTGGTCAAAGAAAATAACACAAGATCAAAAGGGGTAGAGAAGGGTATAAAGTGTTTGAATAGCAGAAAAAGGGCCCCTAGCCTCGAGAACGCCAATCATGTTAGCCCTTCACAATCACGGCATTGATGGGCATGTTTCTTTCTGGGTCTTTTTCAGTGTAAAGTTGTATGAGCAATACTTTCCTCGCAGTGCATGACCCTTATCAATTTGGGTGACTTTTTTTGGATTTTGTCTTGATGTAGAAGATGCATTTTGTCACTAAACTGAACCATTTCATGTTGTCTGGAATACACCTTCTTTTGAAAAATACTTTATATCTCTTAGTGCAAAACAGACTTCAACCCGTCTGATCATCCTTAAGCCCGATCTTCTCAATTATTCAAAAGGTTGAGATCCCGAACTTCCATGAGTATGACTGCTTTGGTTCCATGCAAACTTGGCTCATTCTTATTTTCCAAATATTTCATTTCTTTATTCATATTGAAAAGTGTCTCTTTCTCACTTATCCAATTCAAGACTAAATCAGTTTTTTAAGATCTAGCCAAAAATTTCGCATGCATGTCATGTCACTAGAACTAGCGTGAAAAGAACTATGCACAAAATGGATGCAAAATAACTGGCTTTTTTTTATTGAATAAAGGATAGCAGGGTCCGATAACACAATAAGAAGAAGAAAAGACGACAAAATAAGCTACATGGCTAAAACAAGGAGTGACTTTCTAGTTACTAAGCGACATCTTAGCCAAAATTTGCACATCAACACTACTACGACATTCAACCCTTTAATTCATTCTGATTCAGCACTCAAATTTTGACTTTTTGATCAAAACATTCCCAATAGTGCTTGCCGGATTTCAGGACTGACGACATGAGAAATTTCAAAGTGACTCATTTACTAAAGAACTTGGCAGAATTCTCACGTCTCCCCATCATCAAATCATCCTGAGTAGGCCATGTCTTGTTGCTCAAATCTGGTAAAGTCAACCCCACATTTGCCACCATATTTGATTTTTCACCGCCAACTTGCCTGCTTGCCTTTTTGTGACTTTGGATCAACAAAAGTGGTCCTTGTTCCATTGGTTGAGAAGATGCTTTTATTTCCGAGGGATCTTGGATTGTTTTTGTGGCTCGCCATTACAAACGAACAAACCGACCACCTTTAACTAGCTTTTATTTCAAAACAACAAGCATGTTAGAATATACATTCTCTTTCTTTTTTCCTTTTTTCTCTTTTTTTTGTTGTTCTTTTTTTTAAACCATTTGATCGAACCTGATGTGGGTTGCCTACGTATCATGTGGGAACATGAATCAGATCTTGCATAGTTCGGGAAGATCATAAATAAGGTAAATAAACTAACTCTTTTTAGATTTTGATTTGATTTGTTTTTAATTTCCGAAAGAAAGACTTATAAAGAAGAAAGAAAATATTTTTGGAATTTGATTTTATTTTTAAAATATTTTTTGAAAGAAGGACTTCTACATTAGAAAGAAAAATAATTTTTGGCTTTTGGTTTTGTTTTTGTTTTTTTTTTTTTATTTTTGGGAGAAAGACTTCCAAAAAAGAAAAAACAAATATTTTTGAATTTTGGTTGATATTTTTTTGAATGAAAGACTTCTATAAAGGAAGAAAATATTAGTTTTTTGAACTTCTATATTTTATTTTTGTTTTGGGAATTTCAAAAGAAAAACTTCTAAAGAGGAAAGGAAATATTCTTTTTTGTTTTTTGGATTTTTGGACTTTTATTTTGAATTTATGAAATAAAACCTTCTAAAGAGAAAAAAATATATTTTTGAATCTTGAATTTCCTTTTCAATTTTTGATAGAAAAACTTCTGAAATATTTTTGGATTTTTAGAAGAAATTAAAAGAAAATATTTTTAGATTTTTTTTAAAAACAAAACAATTAGGGTATCAAAGAAAGGCTTTTCTATAGGGGGAAGTAAAAGAAAATATTGTTGGATTTATTTTTAAAAATTGTGGGCCGGAACTGATGAGGTTTGCCTACGTATCTCACATTCGGTGAGAATCAGACCCGCGTAGTTCGTCAGAAGGGGGAAATATTTCAAAATCTCAGTCAATTTTTCAACATCTTTTGAGTAAAATTTAGACACATTTCGATTTTTTAACAAAGGGATTTTATGAGAATCGGGTGAATTTCACTCTTTTAGTTTTTTCTCTCTTGATTTTTTCCATTTCTTTCCCTGTTGTAGAAGCCGGTCAACATGCAAGCCGAACAAACAAATACACAAGTAGCATGTAAGATGCATCAGGATAGTCTTTTAATATTGGGTACACCTGTCCTAGACAGACCCAACCCCTGTGTTTAGTCCCCAAAGTCAAGTGCACGTGATGCAAACAAAAGTTCCTACTAGGGATCCGGCATGAGGCTATGCTATTCTAGGTTTAAATCCTGGGGTGTGTTGTTCTAGACCTAGCTTACCTGAGTGGACAACTCGAGCCGGGGGAGGGGGGGAGAGGAGGCAACGTACCGGGAACCAAAAGGCCATCCGGCTTTGTAACTGGTCTGGTCCTCATTCTAAATTAGGGTATGACACTAACAGAAAAGAAGTCACACCAGCGTACACTTCCCAGAAGATTTAGAAGACTCAGAGAGAAGAAGGGTTTCGTAACAGTTTTATATACAATTCAAGCAATATCAAAGCGGTAAAAAGCGCCATTTAGCACATTAGGCTCAAACACGTAAAAATATCAGATAATAAATAAAAGCCAAGTATAACAGTTATTCTAAACTCGAATTCTGAACCCTAAACCAGAGATTCTGGGTTCGATCCCCAGCAGAGTCGCCAGAGCTGTCATACCTCTTTTTTCCCGAGGGGATAGGGGAGTTTTTCCAATTAAAGTGACATTATTCAAAATGGGGTAATTTATTTATTTCAGAGGCGCCACTTGGAATAATTTATGGTGTCCCAAGTCACCGCTGTATTTTAACATCCCAAATCGAAGAAATTTGACTCCGTTTAAAGTCTGCGAAAAGCAGAAGACCGGGTAAGGAATTTTGTTAAACCGGAAGGAGGTGTGAGACACTTCCGAGTTCCGTAGTTTTAGCACGGTCGCTCAACTGTTAATAATTAGTCTAATCATCCAATTTACCTTTTAACCACTTTTAGTATTTATGGGATTTGTTTGAACAAGTCGCGAAGTCGCGCACTCGTTGGTTTTTGTACATATTGCAAATCGTGCCGTGTGAAACGCACCCGCGATTTACAACATATTTATTATTATTATTTGAAGTTGAGGTCAAGTCACGTGAAACACACACTTGGATTGGGATTTACGTATCGTTACCATTCCACGAGAGCCATATCCATGGCCACAATGATTTATTAATCGTGCCTAAAGCAAACTACGGTGTTCATAAGTGATTATTTTCCTAAGTATGCTCCCAAAGACCCGAATAATTAAATGAGAGACACGAGAATAACAAAAGCTTTCTTAAGCTCGAATTCCTTTTCATTATTAACCAATACCCCAAATTCAATTTTTAACCAAAACATGCTCCAGCCGATCCAATTACTGAGAGTCAGAGTAAAAGAGCAACAAAATTACTTTAAGCCTGAACTCAAAATATAGCCAAGTCCAAATTTGTTTTTAACTCGCAATCCAAAACTTGCTTTTAATTCTAATTACTGTCATGACTCATTTTATGCTCTCGGCGAATATTTAGTCCAAAACAATTGACCCAATAAATCACGTGCATTCACCCTTTTAAAATGGATGAAACTAACTAATCCATGTCTGTACCCAAATAACGTATCAAATGAAAGCTCAACAAAATGAATCCAATCAAAAAAATCTTAAACAAACAACGAAACAACAGAACAGTTATAAGTCATCAAAGATTGATTACAGGACCACAGAGAGAACATTTAGAAATCAGAGTAAGAAATGGACCTCAAACAGAACTTTGCCATTAACGAGAGTCTCCAACTTTACAATTTCTATTTGGGTGCAAAATTGTTATAGCAAGCAACGACGATTGGAAAGTGAACCACTGACGCCAAATGATCCTCGAACCGAAAACCTTACCGACACGAATTCCTTTCGTTTAGATACATCATCGGAAAACTCGGAACTCGATATTGATGAAAGCTGGAAAATAAACTGCTGGTGTTTGGGTTTTATTTGAGGTTTTACCGAGATTGCGACTGGGTATTCATGGTGGGGAAGGCTAAGAGACGGCAGTCTACTGGTGGTGTAAATAGATTATCTATGGTAGTTCTAATGGAGAGAATAATAACATAACAATGGCTTTTTGGTGAAAAATAGATGAGTTGGTGGTTTTGAGGTGTTGGGTTGAGGGAGATGCAGCGATGATATGAACTGGTCGAGCCTGAGGCGCTAGGGATTTCTCACTACTCTCATCTTTTGTACACTGTTCATGTTCGTCCTCCCCCACTCTGTTTTTCGCTCACTCTCTGTCACGACCCAAAATCCCACCACATGCGTCGTGATGGCACCTAGTCTCTAAAACTAGGTAAGCCGATTTCTATCACATTTTGAAGCCATTTTATTTTTGAATTAAATAAGTAACCAAAACTAACAACGGAATAAATATGAATATACAACCTCCCAAGACTGGTAGTTCTGAGTCACGAACTCTAACTGAATACATGGAATGATCACGAGGACCGAATATACAATACTGTTTGATTACAAATTAACAGTACAATGAAATGAAAAGACTCCAAGGGACTACGACGACCAATCAGCTCTAACTTAAATTCTTATGATCCTGCTTTAACTCTGCTCAAGTCCGATTTCTCCAATACCTGATTCTGTACAAAAATGTCCAAAAGTGTAGTATGAGTACACCATGGTCGGTACCCAGTAAGTATCAAGACTAACCTCAATGGAGTAAAGACGAGGTACAGTCAAGACACTCACTAGTCTAATAACCTGTACAATATAGCATGCAAAAATAATAGAAAACAAATAGCTGTAATAGCAACATCAATCAACTAGTGATTTAAACAGCAAGGTAACAGGAACACCATAAATATTGCTCAAACTAGTAATAAACACAGGTACAACCAATTAATCAGGTCCTTCAAAATATACATCTTTTATCTAAGTTATTCAATAAAAATCTCTGGAATATAATCCTTTTCAATAAATATATTTCCGAATATAATTCTTTCAAGTAAATATCTTTCGAATGTAATTCTTTCAAGTAAATATCTTTCGAATATAATTATTTCAAGTAAATACCTTTCGAATATAATTCTTTCAAGTAAATATCTTTCAAATATACTTCTTTCAAGTAAATATCTTTATAATATAATTATTTCAAATAAATATCTTTCTATTATAATTCTTTCGAATAAATATCTTTCAAATATACTTCTCTCAAGTAAATATCTTTATAATATAATTCTTTCAAATAAATATCTTTCTAATATAATTCTTTCGAATAAAAGTCACCATGTGATACCTCATTTAACTTTCCTGGCGTGAGGAATACATTCAACATATCATATCAAATGGCACGGCAATACCTTCGTGCACTTAGCTCATTCTCACCCAATATATATATTTGATTCAAATCAATTGGCATGGTAAAACTCTTCGTGCATTTATATCTTCCTCACTGTGAATACATATAATAGTACCAACTAGGTGAGAGAAATACCAATAACAATAAAAGAAATAAAGTGGAGGCACACATGAAGCAACAATGATTACAAGTCACACAGAAAATATAGGTGCACAATATTATCTCAAGATAAAGGTATGAATGTATACACAACAAAACGATATCACAATATAATGTATATCTCTCGCCCTAGCCTGCACAGAAACACCCTTCGTGCCATGAATATATGATAACATAAAAATAATTGCACGGCATCACCCTTCGTGCTTTTACTCTCATCCTCACCTGATAATATAAATGAAATAGCACGGCATCACCCTTCGTG
>AWOL01S0014239.1:496-45727 GCA_000715115.1 Nicotiana otophora
TCTTTGTTTTTAGATTTTAGATTATTATAGACAATATCAATAAAAATTATGAGATTTTTCTTGCACTCTTGTGTGTAGCTACTCTTGAATTTATTCTTCAACCTTCAAGACTCAACTTAAGGTGGTAAGATTAAACTCTTTCGAAATCTTAGATCACTTCTAGGTATTCAAAAAAGGTAAAAAGTTTAGGCTTATTATTGTTCTTGTTATTCTAAAGGGTCGGGTTTCACAATCTATCTCTTGTTTTTAATTCTCTACCAAAGGCGATTAGTTCTTTGTTAGCTAATTGTTATTGTTAGGATTCAACTTCAAGAATAGACTTCTTGAATTCAAGAAACTCTTTCTTGAATTCAATCTATCTTTAATTTTCCGTTGTTTTTTTGTTTCTTTATTTTCTTTTAGCTTCCGCACGTTTTTTTATTTTCTTTAATAATTCTTGGGCCCCTATCGTGTTGTTATCAGTGTCCCTGATGAAGGACCATTCTAGCATGTCAAAGGTTTTCTCTAGATCTATTTTGAGGATCATGTGAGCATGTTTCCCTTTCATTTTCCTAAAGTGAGTAATATACTCATGTACAATGATAGCATTGTCAGAACCTCTCCTATTTGAAAGGAAACTGGCTTGGCTAGGGCCAATTATGTCAGGAAGCATTGACTTGATTATGTTTACAATAATCTTAGTGATGGACTTGTAGATTGTGTTACAAATTCCAATTGGTCCGAAGTTTTTGAGCATGGAAGCTTAGGGGCACTTTGGAATGAGACAAAGCAGAGTTTGATTCTTGGTCTCATCCATAGATTTAGTAGTGAAGCATAGCTTGCAGAAATCAATTATTGAATTTCTTACAACACTCCAGTACTTCTGGTAAAAGAAGGGATGAAGTCCATCAGGCCCGGGAGCCTTGAAGGGCTTGAAGGAGAAGATGGCCATTTTTATTTCTCCCATTTCAAGGGGCCTATCCAAACCATCCCTTTGAGAATTAGATAGGGTATGGGTCATGGCCAGGTAGTTGGTGGTGGAGATGGGAGCTTGTGAGTGTGAGGAGGTATAGAAATTCTTGAAGAAGGATAATATGGATGTCTTGATGTCTCCTTGATCATAAAGCCAGTTTCCATTCTCTTCTTGGAAGAAGATGATCCCGTTTCTTCTTCTTCTATTGAAAGTAGATGTATGGAAGAATCTAGTGTTGACATCTCCATCATTAAGCTAGTTAATTCTAGATTTGAGCTTCCATAAATCCTACTCATTTTTGAGAATGGAATTAAGCTCATTGGTCAGGTTGTTTTCTAGGTTTAACAAGTAGCTGTTGATCTGGTAATTAAGGAATTTTTGGATTCCAGCAATTCTGGCTAAGATTCTTCTTTTTTTATGGAATATATTGCCAAAAGTGTTTATGTTCCACTGGGTCACAATCCTCTTAAAGGACTCAGTAGATTGAATTAGGGTGGAATTAGGGGGGAAAGCATCATTGATGATACTGGGAAAGGATTGGTGGCTAGTCCACATGGATTCAAACCTAAAAGGTCTGGTGGAATTATTGAGCCCCTTTTAGCACAACTTGAATAGGGAAGTGATCAGAGTGGGTCCTAGGACGGTGTATCACAATAGCCTTAGGGTACTGAAAAGTCCAACTCTCATTGGCAAAATACCTATCTATTCTTTCAAGAATCAGACAAGTCCTATTTTTCTATCTTTTATTAGTCTAGGTGAATTTACTTCCTTTATAGCCTAAGTCTAATAATATGCATTCATTAAGGCAGTTCCAAAACAGGTTACTACGACTAAGGTTTATTAGGTTGCCCCCAAATTTATCCCTAACTTTCAAGACTTCATTGAAGTCACCTCCCAAAAACCAGTTGTTTATGTAGGTTTTGGAGATAGTAACTAAGCTCTCCCAGAGTAATTTTCTGTTAGTTAAAATATTACTAGCATAGATAGCAGAAAATAACTAAGGGGTGTGCTTAGGGAGTACCTTTACCATGACATGGATACCCTGAGGAGTGGTGGAAACCTCATCCATACTAACACTATCCTCTTTCCACATAAGAACGATACCCCCAGATAAGCCAATAGTTGGAGATTGGATTATCAGGTCAAACTGCAGTTTCTCTGTCAGTTTTTTGTGGTCAGCCATCTTGGTCTCTAGCAGTACAAGCAAAGCTGGCTTGTGGAGCTTGACCATATCTATGCAGTGCCTCTTGAATTCAGCGTTGTTACCACCCCTAACATTCCATATGATGTAGTTCATTAGGGGTGGTTGGGTGTGTTTCCTGAGGTTTCTCCATTCCCTGTGGAGTCCTCTTTGGAGTCGCTTGGTTCTTTTCCTTCATGCTGAGAACTGGAGTCAGGTTGAGAAACGGCTTTGTCACTCCATGGGAGTGGTGAGACACTAGGCTCAGTCTACATTTGGTCATTGTTCTTGGACACAGCAACACCAGTACTTCGCTAGTCTCCACACTGAACTCTATCGCCCTGACTGAGTCCAGTATTAGAGAGTCTTTGCGAAGGGGACCATAGGTGTGTTCCTTCCATTTCTGGTGGGCTTTTCCTTTTTAGAAGATTTAAGGCCTTGTTGATTTCCATTGTGATGTTGCCTAGTGGTGGTGACAGACTCTTCTCTGGTGGAGCAGAAAATAATGGGGCCTGGTGGATTTGAGGTTCGATGGTCACAAAGACCGGCGACGCTGCTGGATCCTCCGTTGCCGGATCTAGGAAGAATGGTATGGTGTTGACTGGAAGGCTTGGGACATTAGGCTATTAAGCATAGGTGGATCGATGTTCAGTTACATGTTGTCGTTGTTCGTCATCGTTTGCCATAGGCATGGACCAAAGGCAGCCAAGGCCTTGTTCAGGGCTTCCACCGCTACCCTCACCAAATGTGCTGGATTCTTGACAATCAAGGTCACTGGTTGATTTCACATGGTGACATTGTAGGATAACCCCTGTCCCTGTAACGCCACCTCCAGTCAGGATGCTGGTAGGTAGTCCGACGGTAGTGGCAGCGAAGTCACAATGGTGGGTGGCGTAGTGGAATAGTATTAATTAAAGAAAAAAAGAACGGAAAGAAAGACAAATAGAAGAAGAAAAAGAAAAGGAACAAAAAAAGAAGTGATGTGGATGAAGTAGCGCTATGCATAATCGAAACCAAAAATTTTAGTATTTGGTATTTAATATTTTGGTATTTAGTATAGTATTTGGTTTAAATGTTTTTAAAAAAATTGATATTAGGTATGGTATTAGTATTTACAAAAATAATACTGAAATACAGATACCGTACCGAAATATATAATAAGTTACACAATACACATATTATTGATTATAACATATTAAGTTAGATAATACTTTCTTTTGGTATGCATGTTGAGGCTGAAAGTAAATCCCATGTACTTCTTTAAGAAAATAGAGAAACAAGGTAAACAGTAGATTTTGACTCTTAGTCTCTAAGATGTCAAGCATCTTAACATAATATTTTTACGATTTTAGGGTGTTTCTTGAATTGCATCTGTTGGATTAGTCCTTATTGTATTCTCTAACTTCAAGAATTAGTTTTAAGCAAGTAAAAAGACATTTTCAATGATTAAATTTATTCATTTATGTACCTTTTTTTTTTCTCTATGTGGGTTGATACTTGCTGGTTTTGGACAACGATTTTGTCAATAGTCATGTGAGCTTAGAACGTTTTTATTTTTATATTTGTGAGTATTTTAATTAAGAATATTACAGTTTATGGCTTTATGCACTAGTTAATATTGAAATCGAACAAACCAAAGTTATTGTACCGAGTAAATCGAAACCGAAAGGAAAAAAATCGAATCATACCAAATATAATTAGGTACTATTGACATAGTATTTTAAAAAACTAAATATCAAAAATATCGAATTAAAATATATAAATAACGTACCGTACCGACCGGCGTACGAATAGAAGAGAAGACTAGAGATGAGAAGAGAGAAACTTTTGAATTTGGTAAAGAATTTGTCTAGACTCTTGGTCTTGGCCTCCCAGTCAGCCAAAACTAAGATAAAGCTAACCATAGTTAACTTAACTCACCAAGGTTAGGTCAATCACACTAAAGAGCCATTGAGCCGGTTAGCGAGAAAGGTCCATGATTAAAATATTGAAATTAAAATTATTAAACTGACGTCTCATAAAGATTCCGTCGATCAACTTAACGCCGTCGAGGAAAATGCAGCGTATAAGTGGGGCACAGTAACGCCGTAACGGAATGAATTGACGGTTCAAACGACGAGATCTCTACACCGTTCGATAAACATATCGACGGCCAGAGATTAAACGGCGTGTTGAAGTTGAAACGGGGGTTGTATAAAAATATGGGTTCCAAGGCCAGAGAGGCTATTTTTGTTGTATCACAGAGTGGGAGAGAAAGAAGAAGATAGTGAGAGCACTTTTTTTCTCTCTGTATTTTTTCTCTCTGTATTTTTTCTCTAATAATTTTCTTTCAAATTTCTCCGGAAAATTTCCTCCAAATTATGGTGAGTGAAAATGTCTTGAATTGTTAATTGCGTGAAGATCTAAAATTCTGTAATTCAATCTTTTCTTCGAAATAAACCGCAGACGAGATGAACAACTTTGTAAATTCGAATGTGTAGTTTATTGTCTATGAGTTTAATCTGGAAAATTTACATATATCGGTACTTGTTTTTGATCTGTAGATACATTCTGAAGAGGCTTGAGGTTTTCTTCTGAAGGAATTTTGAGTTTTGAATGCTTCAGCTAATTGTGAAGATTTGGTGTCGCGGGATTATGTTTCTCTAAGGTCTGTAATTTGAACTGTTACTCGATTTTCATTGGGTTTTCTCTGGTAAAAAGTTTGGTAATTGACATGAAATTTTGCTTTTTCGTAATTTTTGTTGGGCAGGCGCTGTATTCGGAGAGATTCTGTTGTGATGTTGGAAGAAATCTGAAGTATAGAGATCATTTTGAAGGATTTTAAGATCGGAATTGAACTCGAAATCTGATGAATGAAACGCTGAAATGTCGTCATTTTTACTGAAGAATCTCTAATTTTTCGACTGATAAATTGAGTTTAAAAACTATTAAAATCGAGGTTCTTCTCAAATCAGTTCATCTGGTAGCGGACCCGATTCGATTCGCCATTGACGAAGCTCACAGACAAAGAAAGAAAAGATTTCCTCAGCCAATCGATGGTTTTATGAGGCAAAATCAAAATTGATAAGGCATGCATATCAGTTTTCGGTGAAAATCGGTTTCAGTTAAAGAGTTTGATTTTGCGTTTTTGAATGACAAAAGCTTACGTTTTGTTCTTCTTGTAGCAGACTGTTGACAGATCCTGATTGCCATAGAATCTTGTTTGAGACGCTCTTCCGAGTGCCGATAGTCCATACGAGCTTCAATTTCCATTTTTGGAGTCTAAAAAGAAGGACAAACCATTTTACACAAAGGTAAAGATTTCGGCTAATGCGATGTTGTTCTTGCTGGCTAGCCCTCTTTCCCTTCGATTGTGCCATTTTCATGAGGTTGTGAGCTCCCTCTGTCGGTTTCTGTTGATTTTCATCTCCAAAACTTCAGCTTTTTTCACCAGTCCTATAAAAAAAATTCCAGTAAACTCTGTTTTCTCTAATCTCAGTGGGGTTCTGTTTCCATTTTTTCTGGGAATAATCCTTTCCTCCGATTCTCAAAATTGTCAAGAATTTTTTGTAACTAAGGGTGAAATGTTGATTATCATATGTTCTTTTTTTTTTTTTTTTGGTTTCATTGCAACTCAGAGGATTTTCTTCTCCATGTCTGGAATGTCGAAGAACTTTTTAGAGTATTTGTTGAAATGTAAACAGGGAGTTTTGCTTTCACTTTGTTTGGCCTTCATATATTTTGATATGAAAAAGCATCCATTTTCCTTCCTTCAGATGCTCAGTGATAGAAAATCTACAATTTTCCTTGAGATTTTCTCAGCTATCACACAGATAGTGCAGTTTTCACGTATCTTATTTTTGTTTTGTACGATTTTACCAGAGCTGTATCGGATTTCATAAATTTTATCTTTCTGCATTTGGACAATTTTTTCCTAAATTTAGATAGGATAACTTTCAATTTTCTGATCACGAATTTATTTTCTGCCAATTTCCAAAAAAAAAAAAATCTTCTTTTTGTTGCTATAATAGGCGGTAAGTTAACTGCGGTTAATAGTAATGGAGAAAGTTTAACCTGAGTTAATTAATTTTTGTGTTTGATTGGATATTACAGCTGCGCGTGTTGTATATAAAAACCAGAGATGGAGAAAAATTCGAGAGACGGATCACTACTGAGATCAGCTCAGAACCATCAGAAAGAGACGAAGTCAGCTGCTGCTACGACGTCGTCTGATTTCGTGTTACAGTGGGGGAACCGGAAAAGACTTCGGTGCATGAAGGTACAGAATAAGAATATTAGTCATAAAAGTAATAATAATGACTCGGCCGATTCAGTGGCGGTTCAGAGAACTCCGGTTCGAGTTGATCGACGGGTTGTGAGATCTGATCTAAACAAGGACTCCGGCAATCAACCCGCTACCACTAACACTGCCAATAGTAACGGTTATTTGAATCTCCGGCAGCGTGGGGCGTCCCCTTCTCATCGGAATCTCAGGTAAACTTTTTTCTCCTTTTTTCCTTCTGAAAATGCTTGTTTAGCGCGTGATTGTACACGCTCCGGCGTGCTGTGAGGTCAGTAGCGGCAGATTGTGCTCTTTCTCTCTTCATTTTCTAGTATCTAAATTTTGTATTTTTTTTAAAAAAAATTTGGAACTTTATTAATTACTCCATCAGTTTGGGTGGACACGGAATTTACAAAAAAACAATACTAAAGATTTTTAAAGTTTGTAGTGGTCTATCACAAATTAGACTATAAGAAGTTTGAATTTAAATTATTTCTAAATATAATATTTTCTTGTTCTTTTTATGTCAGACTATAAAAAGAAAGGAAATCGAATAATAGAGAGTATTTATTTATATATAAAAGAGAAGATTATAGTAGTACAATTTTCAGAAATATATGCTTTATATGTAAAACGCATATCAAATATTTTGTCAATAAGTTTGGAAAAAGCTTACAGTACCGAAAAGCATAAAATCTTAGTAAATTTAAACAAATATGAAGCACACTTTTCATTATGTGAAAAACTTAATATCACAAAAAAAATAAAAAGTGGACATGAACAGGGTATTGACAACATAGGGGTTCATAAAATATAAGGCTCGTACTTTGTAAGTTGTTGCAAGTTGGTATAGCCTTATTCGGCGTTTGGATTAGATTGTAAAATTTCAAAAAATAATAAAATTTTTCTTCAAATGAAAATGATATTTGAAAATTAGAATTATATTTGGATATGAATATCATTTTGGACTGTTTTTGAATTTTTGTAAAGGATCTGAAGTGAAAATTTTGAAAATTAACTTTATGAAATTTTTTAAATTTTCAAAAAAATTCGATATTCATCTAAAATTGAAAATATTACAGACCAAATATTGATTTCGAGAAAAAGAAAAAAATTGTATGGCCAAACGGGCTCTTAGTTTAACGTTTTTTATCACCACTACATGTGAGCTTGGTTTTATTGTACGGCTTGAAGGGTAGGTTATTATTATTGTTATAAAGAAATTCTATTCTCACGTTGAGAGTTGAAGAAAAGAAAAAGGAGGCAGTATAAATTTTAGTGCGGAAAACTTACAGTGATACAACTAGACTCGTGAGCCTGGGTAATAATGGGTGAGCTTTTCTTCGCTGGAAATTAATTGTGAGTGCTCACGTTTTGTAAGCTTAATAATATATAATACAACAACCCGTTTTGTAAGCTTGATAGTACCAGTTTTCAGAGTTATTCTAAAAAGAGGAAGGGTTTTGAATGAAATGATTGAAACGCAAGTGCTAATGTCATTGATTCATCACGATAGCTTGAATGAGGTGGATTACTACATTAAATAGTTGGTCTTTAATATATATTATTTGGCAGATAAACTGTATTTGAAGTTAAGCTCCTGTGTTACCCCTCTCTATTTGGATCTTGTTTTTTATTTGGTCAAATAATTGGTTCTGTTTGCGTTGAATAATCAAATCAATTGACCTTGACATTGTCTCTCTTTGTGTTTCTAGCTCTTGTTTAGATGGACGTTGATCATATAAGATTGGGTTCTTTAAAACATTCAGATCTTACCACATCTGACTACTTTGTCTGAATTCTCTCGGCTATAACTCTTCTCCAGATTAGATATAGTGAATGCAAAAAAAAAATAAAAAATTGGAGGTGATTTGCTCTTATCCGCTTAAGTTTTTGTGGACATAATTACTCTTTCTTGTCATGTCATAGGATATATTTAAAAATATAGTATAGGTTATGCACCAAGGTATAGTTTCAACGTTTCCACAATATAGGTGAAGAATGAACTAAGTAAAAGAAAATATATTTTAAAAATTAATTGATTTTATATGTTGAGATATTGGATGGGCAAATGGTGGATTGATTGTAGAACATGTGAAGCTGAAGAAATTCCTACTTTTAAATCGTCATACTCAAGAAGGGGCTTAGGTATGTGGGTCCACCTTTTCTTCACAATTGATACCATCCCACAGCCATTACTATTCCAATCTTGTAATCAAGACACGTAACCTTCTCTACAATTCCAATCGAACGGCTCCTACGTTGCCATTGCCCCCTACTTTTTCCTCTTTCACTTTTTTTTTTCTTCCAATCTGGAACTAATAATCCACTACTATGCCCCCCATTATTCATATTCTCTCTCTCTTTGGATTCACTTTCACAGGTCCATCTTCTTTCTCTCCTTTATAGTTCCCATCTACCTTCCCCAAAACACCCATTTTGACGAATCTCAGATCTAGACCAACGCTAAGGTTATTTTGGTAATTAAACTTATTTGCTAAAGTTTTTATTATTTTAACAATTCAAAAAAAAGGTAAAGTACTTTTTGTTTTTATATTGTTATATGACGAATTGGGTTTTTGTTATTCTCAGGAATTCAGAGAGTACAATTGCGATGAGAGAAAGGAGCAACGGGTTAAGAGGGATGGCTTCTCCAGACAAAGTAGGTGCGCACGATAAGCGAGGTAGTGCGCACGTTAACCACCACCACCACCACCAAAACAGTAAGACAAACAATAATGATGATGCTAGTAACAACCACAACCACCACCACCACGGTGCAGGTGGTGGGTCTGCATCGTCGGAAACAGCGCACGATAGCAAGAAAGGCGGAGGAGGAGGTGGGTCCTCATCGGGGAGCGACGCGATTCCGATGGTATGGCCACCGAAGTTTGTGATCGGCTTAACAAACAAGGAGAAAGAGGAGGATTTCATGGCCATCAAAGGGTCTAAGCTACCTCAACGACCCAAGAAAAGAGCCAAATTCATTCAACGCACCCTCAATGTAAGCTTTTGCTTTTCCCCTTTCTTCTCCGTTACTCCATTATTTATTTTTATTTATTCCTAACTTTACTCAATAAAACTTTGGTAATAGGGTCATGATAGTAACATTTTGAGTTAATGATATGTTTTGAGCTCTATCTGAACCAATACAAATTAAAATATTTTTGAGAAAAAGAATTTTCTATTCTAAGTTATTATTCCATTAAACAAAATTTGGGGTTTGCTGTTAATTAAAATTTTGTACTAAATCAGATTTATATTGAATAGGTCTCTCGAAATAATCAAATGGACTGTACGTTTTTAAAAAAAGACTGTACGATTGTGGTATCTTAATTATTGTTTTAAAAAAAAAGGAATTGTATTTTGGATAGTGGTATTTGGTGGGGCTACGATATTTATGGATGCGTAGCTTTGGCTTTTTCCTCATAGGGACATAAATAGCTAAGATAAAAAAGTATAAACAGAGCTATAAGGACGGCAAGTGGGGGTTTTCGGGGGACACGTGTTAGCTTTTAGGCACGGATTCTTCTGCGTATACTGGGGCACCACTAAAATTTTGGAGAATGTTTGGTAAAACTTTGAATAACATTATTTTTTAAAATTTGTATTAGTTAAAACATTTTCTAGTTTAATTTAAAACTGACTCGGAAGAGGACAAAAACTTGGAGCAACTCTAGACATATTATCTTAAATGATTTGAATAGTGTTAATAACATATTATAATGCCCATAAGTTTTAATTTTAAGCTCTTACGGATCCAGGAGTAGTTTCCTTCCCTTCCCATGTTAATAGTAAGCGTAATTACGTATAATTTGTTTGAAAAAGCTATGGAATATTATTTAATTAATCAACTAATAAGCTTCGTATTCCAATTATTATGTAGCTGATAAGTCCAGGGGCATGGCTTTGTGATTTGTCCTTGGAGCGATATGAAGTTAGAGAGAAGAAAGTAACCAAGAAGGTATCATTTATGAAATTAATTTCCATTTCTATTTCAATTTCAATTTTGGGGGTTAGGATAATAGAATATTTCGTCGTAATTTTGCAGAGACCAAGAGGGCTAAAAGCTATGGGAAACATGGAATCTGACTCGGAGTAGACTTTCTTCTGTTTGGAAATGTTTCATTGAGTTAAAAAAGGAAAAGGCAAAAAACGAAAAAAGAAAAAAACCACGTGAATGAAAATATGAGCTGTTGGTATTCCTCAAGATCAATGTACTTCTTCATGGTTTTTCGCCTTGGCATCAATTATAAGAAGAAAAGTGTTTAGCCATATATAATTTGCGCTCTATTTTAAGTTGTTTCCCTACAAGTTTTCCTTCCGACAAATATAAAAGATAAAGATGGGAAATAAATAAAATCATTGACCTAAAGCTTCTTTTTCCGTGTTTCTTCAATCTTTCCAAACCAAGAAAACAATGTAAGAAACTGAAAATTGCAAAAAGGTAACGGAAAAGTTTAAATTTGGAGATTGAAAATATGTCAATTTTAAAAAATTTAAGCTAATAATTTTAAAAAATAAATAAATTACCTTTTTCTTCGAACGAAAAGGAAGAATAGTTGGATTATATTGGTCAAGTTGGATTCTGTTATTTGTACCATTTGTCTATTTTTAAAGTCTATTTTCCAATTCGTCTCCCATTAGATTATGACTCTGTTACTTGTTCCATTTTAATCTAATCATTTTAACTTAAGCAAACTTTGAAAGTATTGAGAATGATTTATTTATTGATTAATGATCTCTCCAAATTTTAATTCAACTCATTCATTAACGTATTTTCACTTAGAACGAATTTTCAAAAAGGATACTAAAGATCTTCGTATCCATGGGCAAAATCAAAGGAAACTAAAACGCCAAAGGACAAATTAAGGAACAACTTTGCCTGCCCTTTATTTTGGCGTATTTATTAAAGATTTGATACATTAATTTTTTATGTAATATATGGGCGTTACGCAATCTCACGCTGGCCCTTTAACATTTTGGTCTTTTATAAACGTCACTAAAATGAAAGTCTTTTGCCTTTTTTTTTTTGGATGTTAAAAAACATTGAAAGTCGTATATTTTTGCGGTAAAATAAAGTAAGAAAAACAAGGATCATTCTCTTACATGCGTTTGTTTGATAACAGAAGATGTTTCAGAACAGGTTTGTAGCATTTCCCTTCTATATAAAAAATCCCTACGGAAGTGAAATAGCTCTATCAACCCAGCAGGCAGCATAGACTTGCATCCAACTTCAAAATGCTCACCAAGATATAACTTGGAAACGAAATTACTATTCCCTACATTCCAGTTTATGTGAACATATTTTTCTTTTTGGTCCGTTCCAAAAATAATGACCCCATTTTAAAATTGAAAACAATTTAGCTTAAATTTCCAATTCTACCCTTAATGAGAAGCTTTTATAATCAACAAATACTTTGGACCCCTTTCTGACATGTTTAGGACTACAAATTCTAAAAATCTTCATTTTTTTAAAACTATGTGTCCAATCAAACAGGTTCACAAAAATAAGAACAAGAACGAAGTGAGTACTTGTTTATATTGTCTGAGGATCAAGTCTAGGGTAAAATATCCGCGAACACATTTATTTGAGTACATACCAAAACATAAGAATTTGCCATACAACCACATTATCTTATTGAAGTGGTTCCAACTTATAGTAAGACATACTTTTCGTAATGGTATGGTATTTAGAAAAGAAACGGCTATGTGAAGCAAATAGCACTGATTCAGAAGCCACTGTAAATCTTGATTTCTGAAATCTTAGTTGAAGTTTACTCTGACGTTTTCTAATTTCAAGCTCATTTTCAAATATTTTGATTCAATTCCATTTGATGAAAACTTTACAATATGTGCTACTCAACCATGTTTCCAACTCCCCACCAACGCCTATCCAAAGCAGCATGATATGTCCGATATTTCAGGGGGGGGGCGTCAACTGTAGAGCTTTTGACCAAAATTATCTTTACCGTTTCACCATAACTTTCATTAAATCCTTATAATATTTCATTTAATAAGGAAACATCTTTAAGTTTTTCAAAGTTAACCAAAAATATCCCTTTGTTAGATTTTCCATCACCTGTAACAGAAACTTTATTAATCACGTGACCCCTTTTTTTTCTTTCCCTTTTTTCACAATCTTCTCTCCCTCCTTTCTATGAAGAAAACATGCACATGACATTTTTGGAAAGTTTCAGACAGGATTTGTAATGGTTGTACCATTTGTTCGAGTGAAGCTTTCACTGCAAAAGCAGAGATGGTACTATATTACCTTTGCCCACTTCCTGAACATTATATGAACTAACTGCCTCAGAATTTGCAGACTTACAAGAAGAACTTGGCACACATGAAACCGCAAATTTAAACTTTTTTTATTACACCAAGATGAAAAAAGGAAGTACAATTTTCACAATATGGTGGACCTTTTTGGAAATAGAGCTGATCAGGTTAGAGAATGATTGCTGATAATGATGGGGCTATCAGAACAAATATTAACAAAATTAGAGTTTATTACATGAGGTACCTCAAACTCCAAAACTGTATCCTTAGGCAAAAGGCCAGAGTGAAGTGGTTTACAGATGGCGATTCTAATTCTGCCTATTTTCATAGTGTAATTAAAAATTGGAGAAGGAGATTGAGCATCAACAAAATTCAGGATGAATATCACCAATAGGACGTATCTAAAGCTGCAATTAGGTACTTCCACGGATTTTTTTTGCCAGAAGCCTGATCATATAATGACTTCTCTGATCTGGATGCCATTGAACCTATGATCACTGAAGATATCAACAATGAGCTGATTGTTATTCCTTCTATGGAGGATATAAAGACTTGTATATTTTCAATGGACCCTAATAGTGGCCCTGTGCCTGATGGATTTATTGCTAAGTTTTTCCAGGTGGCCTGGACTTTGTTGCTCCAACCTTAGTCTTGGCCTTAAAATCTTTCTTTTGTGGGGCTAGTCTACCCAAGTGGCTCACACACACTTGTATCATTATGTTGCTCAAAGTGTCCTCTCCCCAGTATTTTAATGATATAAGGCCTATTAGTTTGTGTAATATTGCGAGCAAGAATTTTGCTAAACTTCTCAATTCTAGATTGTCAAAGCTACTGCCCAACCTTATTAGTGGGAACCAAAATGGTTTTGTTAAAGGAAGGTTTATAACTGAAAATATTATACTTGCTCGGGAAATCATTCAAGATATTTCTAAGCCTAATAAAAATGGCAATGTTGTGTTGAAAGTAGACATGGCTGAAGCTTATGATAGAGTTTCTTAGTTTTTTTTTATGTGCTTCGATGAGGAGAATGGGGTTTAATGAAATATGGATTGATATGATGTTTAAGCATGTCTCTAGTAATTGGTATTATCCACTTGTGAATGGTAATAGACAAGATTTCTTCAAATCTGAAAGAGGACTTAGGCAAGGAGCTCTCATTTCCCCTTCCCTTTTTTGTCCTATGTGCTGAATTTCTTACCAGGAAGTTACAAGATATATATATTCATAGAGAATTCACTGGATTCTATATGAATAAGAAGGGTCTTATAATTAATCACCCTGCATTTGCTAATGATGTTATTCTTTTTTCTAGTGGGTGCAGGAAATCCTTGGAGATGTTTATGGAGGCATTATCAGTATATGAGAAAGTTTTTAGACAGTTGGTTAATTAACAGAAGTCTTGTATCATATTGTCTCCTAATGCAACTGCAGAATTAATTCAAAGGGTAATGGAGATCACAAGAATGGAATACAAGGAACTACCTATCAGGTACATTGGTTGTCCTCTATATGTTGGGAGGAAAAAGACAGCTATTTTCTCAGACTTGGTCACCAAAGTATTGCAAATGATATCAGGATAGCATGCCAAACTCTTGTCCACAAGTGGTACAACGGTATTGATCAGACATGTCTTGCTTGCTTTGCCAATTCATCTCCTGTCAGCCATACACCCTCCCAAGGGAGTCTTACCTTAGATAGAGATGATGTTGGCAAAATTCTTTTGAGGAGGTTCAGACGAGAAGGAAAAATTTCACAGGGCTTCCTGGGATAGTTTATGCTTCCCATACAGTGAGGGAGAAGTTAATTTCAGAAAATTACAAGATACATGTAATTATTTCATAGCAAAGCAATGGTGGATTTAAGGACCAATGATTCACTATGGAAGAAGTTTCTTAAGAGTAAAAACTATCAAAGATCACATCCTTTGATCAAGAAAAGGTATTCTAGGCATTCCCATACTTGGAATGCTATGTGTAAGATTAAAAGAAAGGTGGATATGCACATATTGTGAAAGGTTGGGAAAGGGGACACTGCCTTTTGGTTTGATAACTAGACCAATCTTGGTCCACTATGTAATTTTCTACTAGAAGGAAGCAAGCCTACAAATATTAAGCTCTCCGAAGTACTGGTGAATGATCAATGGTGGTGGGGAGGATGGGATAGCTTAATTCCTGAATACGTAATGGAAACCATTGACTCAATGAAACTTAAACTGAGACCTGCTGAATCTAATTCCCAGTTTGGACTGTTGATAAGAAAGGTACATTCTCCGTGGCTTCATCTGGGCACTTATTCAGAAGGAAAGAGCAAAATTCATCGATTGATTCAAAGACTTGGCAGAAACAGGTGCCATTCAAAATGAGTTTTATTGTTTGGAGGGCCTTGAGGATAAAATCTCATCTGGTGCCAGAATTCTTAGGATGAGGTTCTCTATTTCTTCTAGATGTTATTGTTGTAGAATTCCTAACCTTGAAATAATAGATCGCCTTGTTTGTTCTGGAGTTTATGCTCAAGAAGTATGGAAAATTATATGTGGCCCTAGAGGTATTCCCTATATAGGAATGTCCTTTAGGCAACTATTGTTAAATTGGTGGAAGTTTAACGCTCAAAGCCTAGTTAAAGCCCTTCTATTGAACTGTTTACCTATCATCACAAAATAGAAATTTTGAAAAGCCAGGTGTGGAGTCAAATATGGTTCAAGAGAATCAATGTAAGGAAGACCATATCTCTTATCTTTTTCTCCATCTCTAAGGCGGTGAATACTCAATTCCTTAGGTTCAGAATCAAGCCTGAATGGAACAACATCTATCAATTATTCCATACAACTGTCTATTTCAAGAAGACTATCATAACCAAGTAGAACAATCCCACCTACCCCCACCCCCCGAACTGTTTGTTAAGCTTAATTCTGATGGAAGTTGTAGAAATGGCTATTGTGAGGGAGGAGTAGTAGTAAGAGACAATATGGGGTTGATCTATGCGTACACTATAAACTTAGGTCATGTAACTAGTAACTGGGTAGAAGCAATGTCCTTGTTATTTGGCATCAAGTGGTGTATTGAGAGTGATTTCCACAATATCTTGGCAGAAAGTGATTTCAAACTCTCGGTAAATTATGTTAATGGAAGCACTACTACACTCCATGGAGAATAACATATCAAGTTAATGAGCTTAGAAGATTGAGGGGGACATAGAGTTTGAAAGCAATCAAGTTGTTGATAAACTGCAGCTTTGAGCCATGATTCATGACAAACTCAAGTGTTTCAGTCTTTTGTTGATTTACCAACACAAGTAAGAGGTCTTATGAACATGGATAGTTGGAAATTACCTACAATTCGAATTGCTGATAAAAGAAGAGCAGAGATTACCTTTGAGCCTCCTTGAAGCGTGTTGCTGGTCGTAGTTGTAGGAGTTTTTAGCAGAATGTCTTTTTATAAGATTGATACTTTTCGTCTATGTGTATGTAAGGTCTGAGTATCCACCCCCTTGTGTAATCTTGCATCTTTTTGTCACAAGGATAGCATAGGCTTCCTTTCAGTTTAGACCAGGGTGCTTCTTTGATTTAAATCATCACCCTCACCTCTTTGTACTTCCTTTTGATTATGACGAATAAAGTTTTAAAAAAAAGGTACTCGTTTTAATTTAGACGACTTTACTTGTTAGTCAATTTCAAAAAGAATGATATAATTCTATATTAAGAAATAATTTAATTTTAAATTTTTTATTCTATCCATTTTAGTTTTTATAGCCACACAAATATTATGATCCCAATAAGATTTTGTCCCTTAAGTTTTTAGTACTATATATCTCAAAAGTTTTATTTTTTTCATAAATTTTATGTCAAGTCAAACTAAAGTATTTAAATTGAACGGGATTAACTATTACATGCACAAGAGAGAGGGAGAAACAGAGAGCATATATAGAGAGAGAAGTAAAGAACCACTGTGTGTGTGAACTTTCCAAAAATACCATAATATCCTCTTCAGATCCGTCGTTTATTTTTCTCTGAACATATTCCTGATCCCTTTCATCACTCTTCAATCTCAAAAGCTGAAAATTTTATTTGAAAAATTAGCTCTCTTTTAATTTAACTCATTTCTATTTACATTCATCCACTGTGTCAACTTAGCATGCGTCACTTGCTCTCTTTTTTTTCTCAATCTGTGCTTTACATTGAATAACACTAACTAGGTTTGTTTTTTAATTGTTAATATTGGTGTTTTTCAGCTTCACGGTAGTTTTTTTGCCAGTGTCCACCAAAGCTCTGTCGAGAACTGTGAATTGAGCGTGTTGTTCCCGTAATTATATGTTGTGTGTTAGAACGTAGAACACTTCTCTTCAACTTTTGACTTTGACGGAAGTACATGTCTTCATCCCTCGTTAATATACCAACAATCAATTTTGTTGTAGCACTTGTTTTTAATTTCAGTTGATGCTCTTTGTCATAAATACTTCAGTGGCGAATCCACTCTTTAGGGTGGGGGTGGTATGACACCTGCTATGTTGGTAAAATTATTATATATTTATGTAGAATTTTTTTTAAACGAAGTTAAATATTTGATCCCGCCACCCTCAGTTGCAAACTAGACAAAGGTGTCATAGCCGGTAGACCTTTTTAAAAGCTTTTCTCGTGTGTAAAATTCAAGTTCGAATTTATCTTGAACCTTATCTAACTTTCCCTTTTAGTTCTGCATTTTATTTTCTTTGTGCCAATCATTTTCCTTTTTGGCTACCTCCTAATTTTCTATTTATCGTTTATTATTTTTTATATTTTTTTCTATATTCTATTATTTTATTTGTGATCTTTAACAAGAACACTCAAAAAAGAGCCTCCAAAATTTAAAATTTCATAAAATAAGCATCTCTCTTAATCTCAAATTCTTTAAAGTAATTTTTTTCTTTCAAAATCAAAAAACTTTGGTCTTGATAGGAATTTTGGATTGAGATCAACTTTAATTTTTATAATTTTTTATTATAACATAAAAATTTGTGCTATTCTATAATTGTTAAATACAACTTAAATCTCTTTACAATTAAATTATGATGAATATTTCGCAAGCATTGCCTAGAAAAATATGAGATTTATTATTTTACTTTTTGGAATCTTGTAATTTATCTAATTCTGCATTTACTCATGAGGTATAATTTATCTATTGAAGATATTTTTTTATTATTCTTATTCGGATTGGTGAGATTCCCTTATTGGAGATGTTATTTTACTTATGCAGATTTATTTTAGCATACAAAAAGGATGTAGTTCTCAATTGAAAATATTGAGTACTTGTATTGTTAATAATGAAGGTGTGATTCCTTCTTTAAAATGTTAATTACATTTGCTTCTTGATGTCTGAGAGGTAATTTTCATTTAACAACAACAACAATATATTCAATGAAATCTCACAAGTAGTGTATACGATCGAGATGTAATTTTCATATTTGTAAATAAAAAAAATGCCAATTAAATTGCCCGAATAAACTAAAAAAAATGAACTGAACAAGCGTTCCGAACAAACTCTATATTAATTATTACAAGGTCTACATTAAAGAAAATTATGGCACATATCACCTTCAAATCCTAGATCCGCCCCTGCCTATCTTGTACTCCCATTGATGCAATTTGTCACCAACATCCAATTGTGTTGAAGCACCTGTCTCCAACTCACGTTGATGCACTTTGTCACCAACCGTTGATGTACTTTGTTACCAACACCCAATTTTATTGAAGCATATGTCTTCAACACCCATTGATGCACTTTGTCACCAACCGTTGATGCACTTTGTCATCAATACCCAATTTTGTTGAAGCACTTGTTTTCAACACCCGTTGATACACTTTGTCAACAACACTCAAATTTGTTGAAGCACGTAATCAACTTCCAACTTTTTTAAACCTCTCTCCAGCATTTAGAAAAGAGTTTCTTCCTCTTGTGCCATATTTGTTTGCACCTCTTTAAACTTGCTTTTTTTTCTTCTTGAATCTGTTTTGAAACTTTTCATCAAATAGTCTAATTCTGTTGACAACTATCTATAATTTTGCCAACATAGTTTTTTGGCCAGACGGGCAACACACATTGCCTAGCGCCGCCCGCCGGCAGCGGAAGCTACTTGATTCTCTCCCAAGATCGTAGAAGTTCTAATACCAATATGAAAAAAAATATTTTATTTATAAATTTATGAATGATCCCTACAATTCTTTATTTCCTCCACACATAAAATAAGCTAACAATACTCATATTTATAATAGTACGAAACATATTTCAATTAGAAACATGAATGCCTATTTCAATATTAATTATGACTACAAATCCTATTTAGACATGAATTAAATAACTTTACAAATACCAAATCCTAAATAATTTAGGTATCCTATTATAACTTTGAATTAGTTTTCCAACGGTTGTAAATAAGGTGGTACATACTACATACGTAGTTTAAGATGATCTAATCAATTGAAGTGGTTGATTTAGACTATACATCTATTTTTTGGCTACGAATGAGTTAGAATGCTTTTACTCAAGATGCAAAGATACTCGAGACATATGTTCACCACAATCCAAGACGGATTTAAGATTTTTATAACATAAATAAATAAATAAATAAAAAGAAAGAATTAAGTAGGAATTGATCCTTGCTCTTCTAGGTAAATAACTCAACATTCAACCAAGTATACTATTTACTCCCTCTGTTTCAAATTAGATGAGATACTTTCCTTTTTAGTCTGTTCCAAAATAAAAAACACATTTCTTAATTTGAAAATAATTTAACTTTAAACTCTTTATTTTACCTATTTTACCCTTAATGAGAAATTTTTATAACCACACAAATGTTATGGCCCCACAAAGCTTTTACCCCTTAAACTTTTAGGACCATAAGTTTCAAAAGTCTTCTTCTATTTTCTTAAACTTCTTCCGAATCAAACTACATCATCTAAATTGAAACGGAAAGAGTAGTTTTTTTGGGAATATGGATGCCAAGATAATATTAGATCTATTCTAAAAGGCTGAATACATACCCAAACCCTTAAATTTGTTAGGATTTTTTATTTAGACACTTAAACTAAATGTTATTCCTATTAGACTCCTCAATAATAACTCAACCGTATCTATTAAACACAAACGGTTGACATGGCATGGAGCGTGTAACCCACCTTTTCTAAGACAGTGAAAGACCTAATTTTCTATTTTACTTTTTTTCTTTCTCTCCTTCACCTCGATCTTCCGCCACCACTCCATCACCATACTTACTATCTCCATAAACCATAAGAAAGAATCATTTCTTCTAATTTCAGTGCTCAATCCTTCCAAATAAACTTTTTTTTGCTGTCCCTTTTAGAATTGCTCAGATCATCATATACATCTATTAACCCCTCATCTTTGGCCAGAGAAACCCCTCTTAATTCAATAATCATGGTTGTAGCACAGGTAAGCACACATATATATGGAGCCAGTCTTGCTCATTGCATAGTCTTGAGTCAAAATTGGCTTTGTCGGAAAAAAAAGCCTTGTCGGAGGGATCTTTGCCAAAAGTCTTTTCTGGTTAACTGATTTTTACAATTTTGATTTCTTTTAGATTTAGTTCTTGTGCTGAAAGTAAGTATAAGTTGAGCATATTATCATGATTTTCTTAAACTTTTTGAGTGTGAGTTGCTTGAGGAGCGCTGAAACTAGGAAGGTTTCTGGTCGTGATATCGGTTCCAATGCTGATGATGGTGCCGGGAAAAAGGAGAGGGAGTTTGTGACGAGAGCAAAACCGGCGTATAAAATTTATGCTCACTAGTCAAAGATAGTATAGTATTAAATCGTTTTCATATGGATTTCTTTAAATAATGTTCTAATAAATTTTCAACTCAACACTATCCATGATAATAAAGCTTTGATTGATGTTGTTATTGGCTACCAATAAAACTAAGATTATTTATTGTAATAAACTAATGCCACTTTATGACTAAGGATCAACGATTGAATATCAGGGTGAGAAGTAAGGGTTATGACAAGATATGTGATCAACTATTGTTTCGAGTAACTCTGGGTTAAGTTCATTCTTAACTTCGATTGACTCCTTCGATTTCAACAGATGATTAGGTTACCTTAGGGATTCAAACTCTTCTTCCGAATGAATGAGAGTTCCCTTAATCAACCTAACAACAGGTCCTATAAACATATGCAAGTGTAGTGAATAAATGATCTTTCGAAGAACACCTCTCGATTATTCTTCTAATATAGGTTAATTGATAAACCTCTAAACTCTTTTGATTGCAACAACACTTCTCTTTCAATTAAAGTAAAACCACAATAAGCCTTGCAATTCAATTAATAACTCATCCAATGAATTCGGGCAATTAACAGAGAGTAAAACCCAAAATAATAGTCAAATCACAACATCCATCAATAACCCTAAGCAAGATTACTCCATAATGGAAAAAGTATTCATCACAAGAGTATTAGAAGAATAAGAAGACATTACAATTCCAAAATTGAAACAAACTTCGGTATTGAATGAGTTGGATCAAGTATTTTGCGCTTCCATTGTTTCCTTCCTTCTTCTCTCCCAAACATTGCTCTCAAAATCCAAGATACCCTCTTTTTAGATGAGCTGGGCTTCATATAGGTCGAGAGAAGTTGCCTCCGAAATTACAAAAATAGGCTTGGGAAATTTTTTGGACCGGACGTGCGCGGCCGCGTACCTGGGTAGGTGATCGCGCATATGGCTGTGCACTTTGGACAGTGTTCTGCTCTACTTGCGTGCCCAGTGCGCGCTCATGCACCTGGGTGGCTTCCTGCTCCATTCTTCGCTTCTCTTCATTAAGTGCATTATTGTCCGTTGATCCTCGATTACAATCCCAACTTAATCCATGAGCTTTTACTCAGACTTCAAAGCTCCAGAATATCTCGAATTAGCTCCACAATCTTATCGTAACTCGGAATCACTCCTACAAAGCATAAAACACACACTCAATGCAAAATAATACCATTTAAAGCTCAAACACTAGTAAAGTGCAGCGAATTAGAGTGCAATTAATGGCCAAAATACGCAATTATAGCCTACCATCAACACTCCACACTTAAACCATTGCTCGTCCTCAAGCAATCAAACTACACTTCACTTAAAATATGACATTTTTCAACAACTCTCACGACTTATCACACCAAGACTCTTTAAAACAGATTAAGTACAATGTTGAACATCTTAACCTCAAGATTTGACTCAAAAGCATTATGCATTATCTATAACCCGCTCACTTACTCTAACACAGAGGTCAAGCATTACCTTTCCTTCGTGAATCCAGTGCCCTCACACAACCATAGAAAGTAATTCCACACATAAAAGACATTAAGAACAATTAGGAACTCAAGACAGAAAGAATTCACCTACTCTGAGAAATAATATTCATATGCTACAAAAGACGTATCATAGGCTTGCCCGTAGTTTACTACTCTACTAATTGAGTTCATTCAGTCAAGGATCAAGTAGGACTTTAATTGGTTGTAATGTAGGTTGCGGGACAGGTATGATACATGTGGATATAAGAGTGACTACACCTCCCTAAGCACTTTCAATACATATACTTAACCATTCAACCCCACACTTATGTCAAACCATACTCCACCTTCACATCAAATTATATTAACTCCCTATTGTTTAAGCACAATTACATAAAGGGTCACCACTATCAAAGAATATTTTGCACAACAATTCACTTTTTCTTTCTTTTCTTTTTCCTCAATTCAAGTGGTTATTACTTTTTCAAACTAGTGCACCTGTCTCCTTATTTCTTTAGTTCCACTCACAAGCCAAACTAACCACCCCACACTTCAACTTTTATAAAGTTCACAATAATTTCAAGTGCTCATGAGAGGTAAAAGGTTCAAATAGAGGGTCAATTCAAACAAATGAGTAAGGCTTGTAATGTGGTTGCCAAAGAAACATGATTACAAGTTCAAAAGGGTTAATTAAGATACATAACAATTAGGTGGATAAGGCATATAACTGGCTCAACAAAGAAATGCCTATATCACTTCCAAGACTGAATTAACTACCATTTCGCTTTGCAAACACACAAGACAAGTTCTAGTCATCAAATGCAATGCAATGAATAATACAAAATCTCACCCACACATGGCACATACTCACTCAGGATAGGACTCATCAAGACACTCTAGTCAAAGATGTTAAGCAAAGTCGAGAACATACAATTTAAGGTATTTCTACGAGAGTCAAAAACTGAACCTAAGCGTCACAACTAGAGTACTCACTATTCTTAAAGCAAAATAGAGTCCAGAGATGTTGCCTTCCATTCAAATCAGAGCTAAGGGTACCTACTCCTAACAAAAAAATAAAACTAACTACACCCGGTTCAATCAAAATCCTTGAAAAATAACCGCGGCACAAAACAAACCAAGGAAGAATTAATACATTACCTAACAAGATAAAATATTTTTGTCTTTTTCTTTCAACTTTAATACCTCAAGAAACTCGTCGAATGATATCCATCATCGGAAAAAATCAAAAAATTTAAATTTTTTATGTATTTTTGTTTTTGTTTCTCATCTATCTCTAACTACTGCAACTAACATCAACAAACTACAACCACCAAAACAAAACTCAGATACATAAAACATACAAATATTCCTCATCCCACACTTTTAAATGGTGAAATGTCCCCATGGCACATAAAGAAAAATGTAAAGATGAAGAAAACTCCCCTGATCAAGTCAGTCTGTGTCGGAGACGGTTCCGGGGTCCAGATAACAAGCCCAACCAAGTGCATGCAGCCATACCATGATCTTCCTCTCAGATTTGGCATTATGTGTAGCAAGGGCATCCACTCGAGCTCCCAGGTCAATGACAGAGGTACGCATCCCCGCCATTTACTGCTCTAAAGTGCTCATTCTTGTTTCCCAACCGCTACCTGAAGTTACCCCAACACCCGACTCATACGGTGGAGAAACAACGACATCCTAATTGCCCTCTTCGGGCGCATCAGATTCCTCGCTAACCGCCTCAGCGGGCCCAGCAAGGTCCTTCCCGATTATAACTCTATCAGCCCGAAATTTATGTTCGCGCTTTACCTTTCTATCCAAGTCCCTATTTTCCGGTACTCGTGCCCCACGGCATAACCGAGTGACTAATAATGGGAAAAATAACCCATACCTCTGCACAGGACATCGAATCAACATCTCGGCCTGAAGGATCTCAGCCACATCAAAATCGAGGCCATTGACAAAGCACCAAATCAGAGTCGCCCGAGGACTATTCACCTCAGTAATGTTTCCTGAAGGCAGCAGGTGGTTATTAATAATGTAGAGCTAGCACTTCCCTTCAAATGTCAGCGAAGCCGAGTGAAACTTTCTCCCCTCCTTGATCCACACTACCTCCTTGCCAGGTACAGAAATGGTGGCTAAGAATATGCGCCACAAATATGGTTCTCTGCTGTACGTGGCGTAGTAGTCAACTGTATCCAGATCTTCCACAAATTCCGGCAAATGATAGGCCCTTCGGATAGCCTCTTTGGAGAAGTCTACTCTCTTTTTCTTGATTGTGCAGACATGGGCGTCATGTTCCGGGCAGTTAGCATTAAACTCCCGAAGAACCATTAAGTTCGCCTCGTCAGGTTCTTCAAAGAATATCTCCAACCCGCGCCTGACCAATTCATGATACATACAGGGACAATCATTCTGGAGGGACCCAATATCAATTCCCCTTTCCGGTATGGGCTTCTTGCTAGCCTTGTGTTGGAATCGTTCCTCAACTTCCTAGGAGACGAACATGTTCTGATCATACGGGCGAGCAACTGCGGAAGCTCGTGACCGGGATGTGCCCGCTTGACTACTTGTAGAGGCACCTGTGAATTTTTGTTTCTTGGATGGAGCCATATTACCTACAACAAACCGCCAACTATTAGCTAATGAAACACATGGCGAACCAAGAGAGGCTACTCAGACTTCAACCTTACACTTTGTCACAACATTACACCCACAATCTCATTGAGGCAATTACACAAACACTTAACAAGCACAGTTCTTCCTAACCCCCAAAATTCAACTTCAGCCCTAATTAGCCTAAGGATACACCAATGTCACACCCAACCACTATATGGTCAGTATCTATGGTGAAACTCGACATCCCACCCCCTAAGAAAAGGAGCATAAAAGGAGAGAAAACAAAAATAAAAATCTGCTACAATACAAGCAAAATAAAATAAAATAAAACTAAGAAAAGAGAGAAAGCAAGCATCTCACTTACTTGAGGGGACTCGGGAGAGAAATCATGAGGATGGGTGGAAAGAGAAGAGGAGAGGGGGCGGTGTTTTGTATTTTTTCTCACAGAGAGGAGATGAGAAGGGAGGAGGGGGGGGGGGTTAGGGTTGATTAATGTAGGGGAGAGAAAGAGGGAAATTTTAGAAATGGGGATTTTGATAGGGGAAAGTCCGAAATTAAAAAGCAAAAAGGGAAAAAACTTACATGATGCGCGGTCGGTGCGTGGTCAGTGCGCGGTCGCGCATGTGAGGCAGTACACTGGTGAAAGTGCGTGACCAGGTGTGCGGTCACCCCATCAGGTGCGCGGCCGCACACATTTTGCATTGTGTAACGTTGCTTGTTGTACGACCAAATGCGTGAGGTGCACCCCCAGGTGCGCGGTTGCGCACGGATACACTCAAAATGGGTCTTTTAGACACCTTAATTCCTACCTTTCGCAACATGTACCTTCCTGCACCTACCACATCATACTATACATTAATTTCTATCTATTCTACACTATAAATAAAAGTAAAGAATCTAACTAATAGAAGAGTTAGAACTAGTTCTGAGTTATAGTCGTCAGCTTGACTCAACCGGGCATCCTCAACTGATTTTGTTGAAACTTTTTGTTCCGTCCTGGTTCTGGATCTCAATTGTCCCATATGGTGATTCATGTTTCACCACATACGGTCTCGTCCATCTAGACTTAAATTTTTCGAGGAACAATCTGAGTCTACTATTGTACAGTAAGACTCTATCCCCTTCATGAAACTCCTTTGGCTTAATCAGACGATCATGCCGCCTTTTAGTTTTTTTCTTGAAAATGCATTTTCATACGCGTCCAGTCTAAACTCTTCTAATGCATTCATATGTGCCAACCTGTGTTCACCTGCAAGACTAAGATCAAGATTAAGCATCTTAATTGCCCAATACGCTTTATGTTCTATATCAACAGGTAGGTGATATGACTTTCCATATACTAGTTTGAATGGTGAAGTCCCTATGGTTATTTTGAACGCAGTTCTGTAAACTCATAGAGTTTCTTCCAACTTTACCGACCAATCCTTACGAGAAGCACTAACCGTCTTTTTAAGAATTCGTTTAAGTTCACGGCTAGCCACTTCGACTTGCCCACTAGTCTGGGCATGGTACGGGGTTCCCGTTTTGTGTGTGACCCCATACTTGGACAGCAGTGCAGCAAACTGCTTGTTCACAAAGTGTGACCCATTGTCACTGATAATCACTTTAGGTATCCCAAAGCGGGTAAAGATATTTTTCCTTAAGAATTCACACACCACCCGAGCATCATTGGTCCTAGTAAGGATTTTTTCGACCCACTTAGAGTCGTAATCAATGGCTACTAGGATATACTCATAAGAGTGTGACAATGGGAACAGACCCATGAAGTCAATGCCCCAAACGTCAAAGATTTCACATACCATAATGGAGTTGAGAGGCATTTCGTTCCTCTTGCTAATATTACATACCCTTTGACACTTGTCACATGCAACTACATACACTTTCGCGTCTTTGTACAAGGTAGGCCAAAAAAACCAGCTTCCATGACCTTTGCTGCAGTGCGATTCCCACCATAGTGTCCTCCAGCTGCTCCATCGTGGCAATGAGACAGAATACTGGCCATTTCGCCTTCAGGCACACATCTTCGAATCACACCATCTGCACACAGTTTAAACAAAAAGGGGTCATTCCAAAACTAACATCTTACCTTACCTTGCAGCTTCTTTTTCTGATTGGAGGTCAAGTCGTATGGTAGCCACCCACTAGCCAAGAAATTGGCTATGTCGGCAAACCATGGTGGTCTATCGAAGACTGCTACAATGGAAAAAATCTGCTAATCTAAGAACTTTTCCCGAATGTCCACCACTTCAACAGGTTGTTTCTCCAATCGCGACAGGTGGTCAGACACTTGATTTTTTGTGCCATTCTTGTCCTTGATTTCTAGATCAAATTCTTGCAGCAACAATACCCACCGCATAAGATATGGTTTGGACTCTCTCTTACTCAGTAAATATTTCAGTGCTGAGTAATCAATATGCACTATTACCTTGCTTCCCACCAAATAGGATCTGAACTTGTCAAAAGCAAATACTACTGTGAAGAACTCCTTCTCCATGGTAGCATAGTTCACTTGAGCATCATTCAAGGTCCGACTTGAATAGTAAATGGGTCGGAACAGTTCATCTCTCCTCTGCCCTAGCACTGCTCCTACTGCCATATCACTGGCATCGCACATCATCTCAAAAGGCTCACTCTAATTAGGAGTCACCATTATGGGGGCACTCACTAGCTTCTCCTTGATCAATTCGAATGCTCTGAGACACTCCACATCAAATACAAATTTTACATACTTGGTAAGTAATGCAGTCACGGGCTTGGTAATGCTGGAAAATTCTTAATGAACTTTCTATAGAAACCAGTATGCCACAAAAAACTTCGGATGCTCATCACTGAGGACGGTGGAGGGAGCTTGGATGTCACGTCTACTTTAGCTCTGTCAACTTCAATACCTTCAGATGTGACTTTATGGCCCAGGACTATCCCCTCCTTAACCATGAAGTGACACTTTTCCCAGTTTTGTACTATGTGAGTATCCTTATATCGTTTTAGAACAAGTTTGAGGTTCCTCAAGCAATCTTCAAAGTCATATCCAAATATAGTAAAGTCATCCATGAACACTTCCAGACACTTGAAAATATTGACATCATGCATCTCTGGAAAGTAGCTGGTGCATTGCATAGTCCGAAAGGCATTCTCCGGTATGCAAAGATTCTAGACGGGCATGTAAAGGTGGTTTTCTCAACATCCTCGGGAGCAACGGGTATTTGATTATACCTTGAATATCTATCTAAGAAGTAGTAACATCCATGCCCCGCCACCTTCTCCAACATCTGATCAATGAAAGGAAATAGGGAAGTGATCCTTACTTGTTGCTTCATTTAATTTCCGGTAGTCAATGCACATCCTCCACCCAGTAAGTGTTCTGGTAGGAATTAGCTCGTTGTCCTCATTTTTTACCACCGTCATGCCCCCTTTTTTCGGCACAACCTGTACAGGGCTGATTCATTGACTGTCAGAGATGGAAAATATTATGTCTGCATCCAACAATTTGAGTATCTCTTTTTGAACCACCTCCTCAAGATTTTTGTTCAATTTGCACTGGGGCTGCACCACTGGTTTACTCCCTTCTTTTAACAGGATCTTGTGCATGCATATTGCAGGGTTGATCCCCTGAATATTGGCTATACTTCAACCGATTGCCTTTTTATGCTTCTGTAGTAACTCCACAAGCATGTCTTCCTGTTCACCTATCAAATCAGCAGCAACAATCACGGGAAAATTGTTAGTCTCCAAAAAAGCATATTTCAAATGTGTCAGGAGTACTTTCAATTCCAACTTCGACTTGCTCTTTTCTTTATCGAATTCTTCTTCATCTACCACCTAGTTCTTATTTTCCAGCGCCTCAATTTCCTTCTTGATCTCAGGATCTTCATCCTCTGTTGTGCTTGATTGACTAATGCATCTCTCCAGTGAGTCACCTACCAGCTTATCCAGTTTGTGTTGTTCAGCTACTTCTCTCACCACATCTAGCTTGAGACAAGCATAGGAAGATGCCTCGTCACATGGGTATTTCATCATTCTCTTTATTTGAAACACCACATTTTTGTTTCCCACTCGTAGCATGAGTTGCCCCTCATATATATCAAGAATAGCCCAGCCAATGCAAAGGAATGGTCTCCCCAGGATTAGAGGTACCTCCTTATTCTCTTCCATATCTACCACGATGAAGTATACTGGGAATACAAACTTGTCTACCCTTACCAGAATGTCCTCGATTATGTCCTCCGGTATGATCGTGGTCCGATCACCCTGTTGCAAGGATACTGGCACAGATTTGATCACTACTAGCTCTCCTTCCAATTTCTTGAACACCGATAGTGGCATCAAGTTAATGGATGCACCTGAATCGCACAAGGCTTTGTCAAAATGTTTGCTACCCAACGAGTAAGGTATAGTGAAACTGTCAGGATCCCCACACTTCTTGGGAATTTTGTTGTGTAGAATGGCACTGCAGTGGGCATTAAGTTTGTCCATTCTCATTTCCTTGAGCTTCCTTTTTCTTGAGAGGATTTCCTTCAAGAACTTTGCATAGACTGATATCTGTGTGAGCACCTCCGTGAACGGGATGTTAACATACAATTGTTTCAGCATCTCCAAGAATTTCCCAAGGCATTTGTCTAATTTCTCCCGCTTCATATTTTGAGTAAAAGGTAACAATGGCATGTGCTTGCTTTCCTCAACTACGTTGTTCACCTTCTGCTTATCAACATCCTTGCTGCTTACATTCTCCTTGGGTAAAGACTCACCGATTTTCTATTGTTCAGCTATCTTGGTTGAGTTGATCTCTTTCTCATCCCTTGGTTTTGCCTTTGGCTATGCTATTGTTTTCCCACTCCTGAGAGACACAACTTTGATTGTCTCTTTTGGATTCTTTTCAGTGTCTGCCGGCAAAGTCCCCGGTGCCCTTTCTGACAACAATGTTGCAAGCTGCCCCATTTGTCTTTCTAGATTCCGGATGGCTGTGCCTTGCTCCCTAATAGCGGCCCCTTGAGTCTAAAGTTTCTCATCAGATTTATTTATAAATGCCTTCATTAGATCTTCTAAACTTGAGTTGTTGGGCTGTGGAGGTTGATATGGTTGCCTTTGTTGAGTTTGGAAACCGGGAGGTACTTTCACTGGTGCTCTGGGATTTTGCTATTGCCAGGAGTTCAAACTACCAGTTGAAGAACTCCATGAGAACCCTGGATATCTTTGTCCCATAGAATTGAAATTATCATATCCTTGGTAGTTGCCTCTGTTGAAGTTCCCCACAACGTCGACTTCCTCGGTTGTATCTTGACACTCATGTGTCGGGTGTCCCAATCCACAGATGTCACATCCCACATATGGTTGATTTTTCACCTGAGCTAGCGTCAGTAGCTTGATGTCCTTAGCCATAGTTGCAATTTGAGCCTGCATTACTACCGACGATTCTACTTTGTGCACCCTTGCTAATCTTTTTCGGTCTCCTTGATCAGTGGACCATTGTTCTGCATCTTCAGATAGTTTATTTAGAAGAGTGACAATCTCTTCAGGAGTTTTCTTCATCAGAGGACCTGCAATCGCACTACTCGGGAATCTCCTTGATGACGAGTTTAAACCATTCTAGAAGTCCCGGAGTTGCATCCATTGCTCCATTCCTTTATGAGGTCACCTTCACAATAGCTCCTTGAATCTTTCACATGCCTCGAACACTGTCTCCACAGCACCTTGGCTGAAATTGTGAATCTCTTTCCTCATTCGTTCAGTCTTAGAGGTAGAGAAATATTTTTCTAAGAACTTGGTAGTCATCTCCTCCCACGTACGGATTGACCCTGTGGGAAGACTTCTCAACCACTGCTTTGTATCATCCTTAAGAGAGAACGGGAGTGCTCTGAGGTAGATGGCATCATGCGATAATCCATTGTAACGGAATGTGTTCATAATTTCGTCGAAGTCCATCAGATGGTTGTTGGGATCTTCATTGGGTTTCCCTCTGAATATGCAATTATTCTGAATGGTCTAGATGACTCCCTATTTGAGAACAAAATTATTGGCATCAATTGGTGGGGGTCTCACACTAGACTGTTGTTGGTTATACACCGGTCTGACATAATCTCCTAACAACCTCCCAGGTCTAGGAGCTACATTTTCAAATTCATCTTCTATCACGTTTTGATTGGGATTGAACCTTCGCTCCCCATTGACCATCTCATCCGCAATTCTGGCTACTTTAGCAGCTAACTGTGCTTCCTGTTGCTGAGCCGCCTCTCTCACAACTAGGTCCACTACCTCTTCGTTGTTTACCATTGTATTTTGAGTTGAAGGCTGATCCAACAACAATCCACTCGATCCTTTCTCTCTTCTCAACTACCTCAGGTGCTTGTCTAACTCTGGGTCGTATAGCACCAAGTCCTTTGAAGAGGATCGAGTCATACACCGTTGAACTTAACCTGTGGCCTGCACACAGATGAGAAGAGCGTAAGAAAAGAAAAGAAAATAAAATAAAGTTGTTCCTGAATTAGCACTGAAAATTAATTTAAACACTATTAATCGCCAATCCCCGGTAACTGTGCCAAAATTTGACGAGCGCAAAACCGGTGTATAAAACTTAGGCTCGCTAGTCAAAGATAATATAGTATTAAATCGTCTCCATAGGTATTGGTTTAAATAATGTTCTAATAAATCTTCACTTCAACACTATCCAGGATAATAAACCTTTCATTGATGTTGTTATCGACTACAAATAAAAGTAAGTTTATCTATTGTAATAAACTAATGGCACTTTAATGACTAAGAAGCAATGATTAAATATCAGGGTGAGAAGTAAGGATTGTGACAAGATATGTGATCAACTATTGTTCCGGATAACTGTGGGTTAAGTTCATTCTTAACTTCTATTGACTCCTTCGATTTCAATAGATGATTAGGATACTTTAAGGATTCAAACTCTTCTTCTGAATGAATGAGAGTTCCCTTAATCAACCTAGCAACATGTCCTATGAGCATATGCACAAGTGCAGTGAATGAATGATCTTTCAAAGAACACCTCAAGATTATTCTTCTAAACTAGGTTAATTGATAACTCTCTAAACTCTTTCGATTATATAGAAGAGGCGTAAAATCAACCTAAACGATATGGCACAATGCAAATTGCAGCAATACTTCTCTTTTGATTAAAGTAAAACCACAATAAGTCTTGCAATTCAATTAACAACTCATTCAATAAATTCGGGCAATTAAGAGAGAGTAAAACCCAAAACAATAGTCAAATCACAACATCCGTCAATAACCCTAAGCAAGATTACTCTATAATGGAAAAAGTATTCACCATAAGCGTATTATAAGAACAAGAAGATATTACAATTCTCAAATTCAAACAGACTTTCTTATTGAATGAATTGGATCAAGTATTTTGCGTTTCTGTTGTTTCCTTCCTTCTTCTCTCCCAAAAGTTGCTCTCAAAATCCAAGATACACTCTTTTTAGACGAGTTGGGCTTCATATAGGCTGAGAGGAGTCGCCTCCGAAATTATAAAAATAGGCTTGGGAAATTTTCCGAACCGGACATGTGCGGCCGCGCACCTGGGTAGGTGATCGCGCATATGGCCGCACACTTTGGACAGTGTTCTGATCTACTTGCGCGCCCAGTGCGCGCTCGCGCACCTGGGTGGCTTCCTGCTCCATTCTTCGCTTCTCTTCGTTAAGTGCATTATTGTCCGTTGATCCTCGATTAAGATCCCAACTTAATCCATGAGCTTTTACTCAGACTTCAAAACTCCAGAATAGCTCGAATTAGCTCCACAACCTCATCGTAACTCGGAATCGCTCCTACAAAGCATAAAACATACACTCGGTGCAAAATAATATCATTTAAAGCTCAAACACTAGTAAATTGCTGCGAATTAGAGTGCAATTAATGGCCAAAATATGTAATTATAGCCTACCATCAGTTTGATTCTGGGTAAACATATAAACTGCGCCTATTCTTTACTCAAAATATAAAGAGGAGGAGTTGCCGGTGGCAATACTCCAACAAGAAGACGTTAGAGAAAGAGGGCGGGGATATCTGTAAAAATAATTGAAATTTATTTACTCAAAATTTTTATTATTATCTAAGCTCAAATGCGACGCGTCACAATTTTATTGGTTACTTTGCCATGTCATTTGTGTGTGACTTTCACACGTCTTCTTTTTTTCATCAGATGTTAGTGAATGGCCTAATAAGCACAGTAGAGCCTTTGTTCAGGTGTTCAATAGGAACAACCTTTAGTTCGAGTGTTTAAATGAAAAATTTGGACAAGTTAAGAGGTTGCGTATGTATTCAGCCATTCTAAAAATATATACATAAAATATATAGTTTGGTAGAGAGACTATAGGTTCATGTGCCCCATATATTGGGCTACAATTCCGCCCTTGACCACAACATCCTAGTGCAAAGACCTGAAGATAGTCAGTGTGATTTCTTCATTATAAAAGAGATAAAAGTAGGACCTGCTCAAGAGGGTACCAGATATGCCTGTTAATCTAGTCGACCAGCCTAATTACAGCCCGATTCGACCCGGGTCAGCCCGGTACGCTGGGGGTGGGACGGGGTTGGGTGAGGGTTGGGGGAGAGCCAGTCTTGAACGAATATTTTTTGGCTACCGGTGCACCAGAACTCGGTTAGCCCGCTAACCCTTCCAGCCCGGTCCAGCCCGGTTTATGTTGTAATTTCTTTTTAAACTTCTGACTGGTGTCAACGGTCAAAATAAAAAAAGACCGTTGAACAACAATCATTTTTTACACTTTTAGCCATTTCGGCTTATCCCCTTACTAAAATAGCCCCTATATCCCCTTGATAAATTATATTCCTAGCCTTTTAATAACTATAAATAGCCCCCCTCTTCTTCATTTATTTCACAACTTGCTCTCTTCTTCTACTCTAATTCTCTCTCAATTCTCTTTTGATTATTGAATTGTTTATTGCTCTCAAGTTCTCAATTAATTAATATTTTACGTTTTATCAATTATTTACGGTAGCCACTACAAATTATAATTATCAAGTAAAGTGTGGTTACCATTTTTGTTAGGTTCAAGTTAAATCATGCCCCGTGCTTCTAGAGTGCGTTCACATATTTGGGAACACTTTGAGGTGGTAGAAGAAAATGAAGAAGTTCGCAAAGTAGAGTGCAAGAACTGTGGTCGAGTCTTTAATGTTCATCAAAAGTGGGAGGGCACGGTTTAAGGAGGCATATCAAGGGTTGTCTTGTGCATCCTCCAGGAATTCGTATTTAAGTTGATTTGAGATAATTTGGGTTATTTTGAATTTCTTAGACTTATTTAAGTTTAATGTGTTAGTTTATAAGACAAGTTAATTTGAAGTATTATTATGCAATGAAAATATGAAATGAAAGCCTTTGAAGTTTGATCCTTACATATTGGTCTTTAAATACTTATTTTATTATTTAAAAGTTGACAAACACTTAAGTAACAATTACATTGAACAAGGAAACATAATACACTAAAAAAATTAACCCGACCCAATAAGCCCGAACCCGAACGGGTCCACCAAAGCCCGGAATTTCCCATCCCACTACCAGCCCGGAATTCCAGCCCGCTAACCAGCTCGCCCCACTAATCAGACATACTGTTTTTTTCTATGTCCAGCTCGATCCAGCCCGTCCGGTTAACACCCATGGTACCAGTAATATTTCAAGTAAAATACACTAGTTTCGCTCTCAAATTTTTACTAATGTTTTTCCAGTAAAATTCGTGTTCAAATACAATTTCTTTTCCAACTTCATCTTTTATTTCTCTTTTTTTTGGGCAAATATCTTAATTTTCTCAACCTCTACAAAAACTCTGTTTTTACTCTTATGGTTTGCCCCTTCAGTATTGTTAGGAATGCTATTGGACTTGCAATTACATACAAGCCTGCACCGGAGAAACTATCCGTGGCATCAGTATGTGACCTCCAAAGACATTTGCACTCTTTTGCTGATGTGAATTTTACCTCATATTCTGTACCCCTCGGATTCTTTTTTTAAGTTTTGAAAAACAATTTAATTTTTCTTTAACTCTAAATTGGTAAAATTTACCAACGGACAACTTGAGATGAAAAGAGTACGATTTAATTAGCTTAATTAGTTTCCAAAATTCAAAGTGACAAAACTTAGAAGCAGCTGTTACACTAAAATTCTTACTCTAAATTGGAAGTGTACGGAGAAATTTTTGCTACTGCTTTCTTTTGAAGTACTATTGTAGCAAAATTCAACATCTAATGTTCCATTTTTCACCCTAAAGTTTTTACTCTCCAATAAAATCGATAAAAATGGAAGACAAGTAAGAGAATTCAAATAATTGAAGTAGATCAATGAAATAAAGGAGTGAAATATATTCAATACATAGAGCCGACCAAAATATCACAATGAAATCATATCTCATAAAGCTACGATATCTAGAATCCATAAACACAGTAGAAAATCCATAACGTATACACCAATCGAAGCACTTCCTAATATTTCATATATACGCTGCACAACACCACAAAACTCACGAAGCAAACTGAAATGCAAACAATGAACCGCAGCAGAACTTCAGATCCTGAGAGCAGATCCAAAGAGGAAAGCGACAACGGTGACAGCACAACCGGCGGCGAATGACGGAGAGATAGATCCGACAGATGAAGCTGGCGCCGGTGCAGGTGCGTCGGCGGCAACCGTAGCTCCGATGAGAGAGCAAACTGTGACGATCACAGCGAACATTGCGAGAGCTGAGGAAGTTGACTTTGAAACCGCCATTTATGCTTGAAATGAGAGGTGAAAGTGAGAAAATTTAGAGATCTGAAAAGAATGTGAAAATGGCGGAACGAAGCAACAACGGAGTGATGTGTAATAGTAGTGCTTCAAATATAGCAGTGAGTGAGAATTTGGGCAGGTCGACAGGTTATACGGGTAGCTGCCCAGGATTAACAGGCTGGTGAGTAGTTGAATGACAACTGGTTAACTAGGGTCCACTGACAGTTACGATATTTTCTTCTAAGGGAAGTTTTGTGGTCGCCACGATAACGTTTTTAGTGGGAATCCGATGCGATTTCTAGAGTTGAATCATAAATTTGTAAAAGAATGTTTGACTTCACGCGCACTTCAAGGTGTCGGATCGCGTGTCTTAGATGAGTTGACATCACAGTTCCATGGATTAATTTGAAAAATATGTTAAATAACAATTAATGTTTGGTCAAATTTTTAAAAAATATTTTTAAGTGTATTTTTAAAAAAAATATTTTTCAGAGAAATATATTTGGGGAGAATCTATATTTTTCTGTTTCTTCAAAACTGCTTATGTTTTTACTCAAAAATACTTTGTTATCCTAAAAAGTTGACAAATATTTTAATTTTAAAACATAATACTTTTGGCCTCGGAGATACTTGACAAAACAAGCTACTATTCCTCTACTTACTTCACCGTACTTTTTTTTCCTTGTTTTTAAAATCATATTCTATTCTTATTTAATGCTTAAATATATTTTTAAAATTACATACTCCCTCCGTTTCAAATTAGATGAGATACTTTTCTTTTTAGTTTGTTCCAAAATAAATAACATATTTTTAAATTTGGAAATAATTCAACTTTAAACTCTTTATTTTGCCCCTGATTAGAAGCTTTTATAACTATAAAAATATCATGGTCCCACAAAGCTTTTATCCCTTAAGCTTTTAAGACCATAAGTTTCAAAAAAAAATCTTAAATTCTGTATCGAGTCAAACTATCTCATCTAAATTAAAACGAAGGGAATATATAAATTATTTAAGGTAATAAATCTTTAAAAAAATTAGATTTCATGTTCAATTAACATAAACTAGGGAGTATTTGAAATTTGAAAGAAGGTGACGAAGCCCGTTTTACCTGCACGTGAAAGGCAAGCGTTAGGTAGGGAAAGTGGGAACGAGGAGGAAATACTTAGAGGAAAGCAACAATGATTCAACGCACAGTGTGCCAATGAGGCGATTATTCGATTGCCCATACTTACAGAGATGCTTTTTTGGTGAGTTGAATACAGGTTGATTGGGACCCACTAACTCATATGGCCAATTCACTGCTATTGGGTGAAACATCGAACACTAACAACCCAATATAATATTACTAATATAATATGAGAAAAATAGTTTGTACGCAGACCTTATCCCTACACTAGAGTAAATAAACTATTTTCGATAAATTCTCGATTTCCTCCTTCCAAAAACTCTCAACTTGCTCTTGGGTGACTCGAACTCATAATCTCTTGGTTGGAAGTGGTAAACTCAAACTCTTATCTGAAACAGCCAATAACGTAGAGACATATTCAATGTCGGGGAAGAGCAAGCGTCAACTTCATCGGTCAAGGAACAACATGTGGTGGTTGCTTCTTTTGTCCCCATTCTCTCCCCTACCCCATAGCTATAAACTACAATTACTACAATGCAACAAAAGTATCACATGTTCACTTCGAGAAGCTTCCTAGATGGTGTACCTGTCATCTATTTTGCTGCCAAAACTTACTGCCTTAAGGCTCTAAGTATAAATTAAACAAAAAGTTCGAGCAAATTAGTTTGGAGGGGTGAGGCACACAAGAAAAATACTCCTTTCATTCTAAAAGATTGACAATCATTTATAGTTCGTCGTTTATAAAATAATATTTAATTTCAATTTTAAAACAATTCAATTAGAATTTTTGTTTTTTATATTCTTAATGACAATCCTTCATAGACACAAAATTTACATGTTTAAGATCTCAAATTTTAAAAATTTTATAATTACATAAATGTTACGACATATTTAAAACTACAAATTTTAAAAAAAAAATTCTTTAAACTTTATAATCGGTCAAACTTTGTCATACAAATTGACATGAAGAAACTAATTAATTGTACACAATATATATCAAATCAATAAGATGTAGCTTACTTTATTCTGTTTAAATGTTGTCTTTTGAGTACAACAACAATAAAACTCTCCATATAACTTTACAAGTGGGGTCTAAGAAGGACACAGTGTATGCAAATATTATTCCAAACTTAAGAAGGTAAAAAGATTATTTTCGATAGACTCTACGCTCAAAGAAATATTAAAAAATCAGTAGCACCATAACTCAACAAGAAAACCGAATCTAAAAAAACAACAAGCAATAATATAAATCTAAGAAAACTAACAAAGTACATGACTAACACTAATACTATTAATGTGGATAAAAAATAACATACGACTATCTACTAACTCTCCACCATAACACTCGACCTCCACACCATTCTATTAAGCGTCATATCCTCGGAAAGCTGAAGCAACACCATGTCATATCTAATCACCTCTCTTCAATACTTCTTTAGCCTACCTCTACCTTTCCTCAAATAATACCAAGACCAACCTCTCACACCTCTTTACTGAGGCATATGTGTCTCTCCTCTTCACATGTTCGAACCATCTAAGTCTCGCTTTCCGCATCTTATCCTCCACAGGGCTACTCCCACCTTGTACCGAATATATCCATTTCTAATCTTATCTAACCATGTATGCCTGCACATCCATCTCAATATTTTTATTTCTGCTACCTTCATCTTCCAAATATAAGAGTTCTTGACAAACCAACACTCTGTCTCATACAACATAGTCGGTCTAACCACCGGTCAGTATAACTTATCTTAAAGTTTTAGTGGCACAGTATATCCTCATCGGTATCTCCATTTTCTTGGATTACTGATCCAAGGTACTTGAAATTTTTTTTTTGGGGATGGCTTGTATATCAGTCCTTACATCTACATCCGCTAACTGAGTTATACCACTGTACTTGCACTTCAAGTATTTTGTCTTGGCCCTACTCAACTTCGAGCCTTCAGATTTTATGGTCTATCTCTAAACCTCCAATCTCGTATTATACCATCTCGCGTCTCGTCAGTTAGTACAATGTCATTTACAAATAATATGCACCATGGCACCTCTCCTTGATTGTGACATGTCAATACATCTGTTGCCAAGGCAAATAAAAATGGGCTAATAGCTGATCCTTTGTGCAACTCTATCACTATTAGAAAGTGTTCTGAGTCTCTTCCTACTGTCCTCACCCAGGTTTTAGCTCTATCATACATGTTCTTATTCACCGTAGTGTAAGTCACACGAACCCCTTTAGCCTTCAAACATCTCCATAGGACCTCCTTTGGGACTTTGTCGTATGCTTTTTTTCTAGGTCAATGAATACTATATGCAAGTTTCGTTTTCTCTCACTATACAACTCCACCAATCTCCTTATCGAGTGAATGGCTTCCGTAGTTGAACGCCCCGGCATGAATTCGAACTAATTATCGAAAATAAACACACTCCTCCCCATCTTCGCTTTCACTACCCTCTCACAAACTTTCATTGTATGTTTTAACAGCTTGATACCCCTATAGTTGTTGCAATTTTGGATATCTCCCTTGTTCTTATACAGTGGGACCATCATACTCCACCTCCATTCTTCGATCATCTTCTGCATGCTAAAAATGACATTAAGCAACCCAGTATGAGGGACAACAAACGTATAAAAACAAAAACTACTTGACATACATACGCTAAATGGTAGGCCCATTACGAAGAATCGTGAAGGCAATCTCTAATCTTGCTCGGTTTGGGGCTATCACCTGAACAGGGCAGGATTGATCGATCTACATTAAAAAAAATTGGCTTCCTTTCTGAGGAGCGTATTTAAAGAATAAAGAGAGCAAGTACCATAGCCACTCCAAGCCTGCATGTCCGCGTTCTTCTTAAATTCTATCAGGATTTTGTCTGGCCTAACCGCCTTTCCCTGTTTATCTTATGTATAGCCCCCATAATATCTACAACTTTTATATGCGTACAATACCTAAAATTGTAACGACTCTCGAAGTGCTTCAAATCATCTAATACAATGTTCTTGTCCCCCTCGTCGTTGAAGAATTTATAGAAGTATGTATGTCTTCTTCGTCTAATATGTTTCCCTTTTATCAAAACTCTGTCTTTCTCGTCTTTGATGCATTTTACTTGGTCCAGGTCACAGGCCATCCTTTCTCTTTCATGGGCTAGTCTGATCAACTTCTTGTCCCCGTCTTTATCCCCACGTTCTTCATACAAACGTTCAAACGTTGTAGTCTTAGCCGTCGTAACAACTAACTTTACCTTTTTTTTAACCTTCTTATACCACTCCATATTTGTCCTCTTCTCGTATATGCTATCTACCAGCTTCGAATACGTCATCTTTTTGGCTTTCACTTTTCCCTGGACCTCTCAATTCCACCGGCAGTCCCCTTTGTGACCACTCAAGTAAGCCTTCGAGATTCCTAATATCTCTCTTGCAACTTCTCTAATGTAATTCGATGTCGTGGTCCACATGCTACTAGCTTCCCACTACTCCGCTAGGCCCCATAGCCCATAGCTTCTCCCTCAACTCCTAAGTTTTGTCATTAATCAAGGCTCCTCACTTAATTTTAGGTTGACTATATACAATCTTTTTTTTCTCTTACTATTGATCTTTAAGTTCATTACCAAGAGCCTACATAAGATTCTCACTCGGGATAACCTTGCAATCCGTGCATAGACCTCTATCATACTTTCTAAAGATTAAATAATCAATTTGAGTCTTGGTCATCGTACTCTGGAAGGTGACCAAGTGGTCCTCCTTCTTTTGAAAACTCGAGTTAGCTATCACCAAATCAAAAGCTTTGGTAAAATCCAACAATGAAGTACCTCTATTGTTTCTAACTCCAAAATCGAAGCCACCGTGCACATTGTCATAACCACCATAAGTTATTCCGAGATGGCCAAAGTTTTCTCCTATGAAAAGATTTTCGGTGAGCGGGATACCATGCACAACCTCGTCCAAAACCTCCCCGAAGTGCCTTTTGACCTCTTGTCCAATCCCACTTGAGGTGCGTAAGTACTAATTATATTTAAAGTAAATCTTCCAAACAACTAGCTTAATCATCTTCAACTTGTCGTTCGCCCTTCTAACATTTACCATTAGCTCCCTGAGTTCCCCTATCAACTAAAATACCTACTTCGTTTTTACCCCCTCACGCCTCATGAGTACCATAGTTTAAACCCATTCACATCCCATACCTTAGTTCCCACCCATCTAGTCTCCTGGATACAAATAAATGTTGTTTTTTGAGTAGGGCTAATAGATTTTGCGTACATGTTAGTTGTAAGAAGTAGCTTCATTGAGAATCTATTTATCCAGTCTTCGTCTCCTTTTATGGTTTGTGATGACACCTCATATGCCTCTCTTCCTAGCTAAGTTCACTTTAGAGTAGCCGACTTCCTTAAAAGCAAGTTTTGAATAATTTCCTTCTCCTACCACATATCATGAGCCCGCCTATTTCGTAGCTATTATAATGTTCAAAATTGTTGTTAGATGTATTCCTTTAAATTGTTGCAGTGTTTTTTTTTCTTTTGGGTGGGGGCGTGGGGAGGGGGGGCATTATTCCTATTATTCTTCTTCTAGCAAGGTTAAGTTATGAAATAAATTTCAACCCTTAAAATACTCTATGGACAAATGGCATGAATCAAAGATCCCATTGAGTATTACTGGACAGTAGTGTATTTAAGGGTATCTTTCACACTTAACGTTTTGTATATTCACCTTTCTTTACGTTTCGTCCCACCACTTAACCCAATTGGTAACCCGAGAAGGCCGGCTCTAACCTTACAAGAGATAAGGCTTATGCTTTGCCCCAAACTTTGAGGGCCTATTTTTTAAAAATAATAGGTTTATAGGTATTTAAAAAAATAATATTTAGTATTTTTAATACAAAAGTAAAATTTTTAATATAAAGGGAAAGAAAACCCTTTATATATATATAGTAATAATTTGTCTTGCTTAAAAATGGATAGATGAATAGTTTTTCCAACGTTTTAATTTTTTAGTAGTACTTTTTACTCCTTCATTAGATAATGTGTAAAATTTTTACTCTCCCTTTCTTAATTTGTTCAAGTCAATCTTTCTTTTTTTTTCAATCTATTCAAACCCTTACATATTATCGTTCTCTTTAATATTCTTTCTCACATTCTTTCTCCAAGACTTTATTAGTTTAAGTGTTCAACAATACTTTTAAGCTTCTAGAAGTTTTATTATATTGCTCTACAATATCTTATCTAAAATCAATAATATCTCAAGAAAGATTAAATGAGTTGGCTATAATATTAATCGAAAAAAATATTATTAGAAAAAATCGATTATAAAAAATATTATTAACAACTTTATATTTCAAAAAGTTAGAAGAATAGATTTCAAATAAAAATATATCTTATAACTTCCTTTTAAAAAATTAGGCCTCATATTAAATTTTGGCTTTAAGCCATGCATGTGCTTGAGCCGCCCCTACAACCCGAACGCAGAGTTATAGTATTTGCTTCTCTACATTCTACGTTCCAACTCTATGAGTCTCTGTAACTTTCGTATGTGTGTTCATGTGTGTGAGAGATTTTCTTTTTGTATCCCAATTATTACAAGAACTTATCCAGCTTCAATTTGTATTTTGTTTTTCATCAGATTCAATTTGGTTTCATCTAGCTGTATCTATCAAGGTTAATTATCAGGAAAAACAAAATACTCATATGATGTCTACACCACACCACATTACTTTACTATTGTTAAATTATAATTAAGGTAAAATTACACATCTATCTATATTTATATTAAAAGCACGAAAACCTTTAGTGAAATATCGTTCGCTTTTTTTGTCCTTTAAAATTAATTTTATACTAGATAAAATAGTCATTTAAATTCTTTTACAAATATTTAGGACTTGAAAATTAATTATATTTTGTGTATTAAATGCTTCCTTATTTAAACTATGTAAGAATCCTAATATTTAGGACTTAATAATTAAACTTTTACCTTATATGAATCATTAAAAAGAAAGAAAAAAATCAACAACATACGTTTACTGTGTTTTTCTCCCCTACCTTTCATTAACAAGAGATATACTATCTATTACATTAATTCAACGTTACCAATAAAATACTACTATCAATGAATAAATGCTTACCTTTTAGAACTTGAAACTAACGACTATTTATCTCATCTAAACCTTGATATTTATAAATAAAAATAAAATTTGTAGACCCTTAAATATGTGATAAGTACTATAAAAATATTTTATTGAATATTTATTTAATTATTTTCCTAATATTTAGGAGTTTGAAATTTAATTAAAATTTTAAAAAAATCTTTTTTGAATTCTGCAGAAAGTCCTACTATTTAGAGTTTGCATTATGTAAATCTTACACTTAAATTATATATAAATGATAAACAAAATACATAAAGAAAAGAATAAAAAGTTTAAAGAGAGGACATATGGGTTCTTAGATAATAGCGGTCCGCATTTTAATAACTTTCTTACTTTATCATTTATACGCAATTCTTTTTACGTTAAAATATTTTAAAATACACATGACTATTTACTAAAAATAATATTTTATATTATATTATTAACTTTCAAAATTTATAAATGAAGTATAATTAATTGGAATGTTGAGCAAATCATTAATAAACACATATTTTATCAATTATTCCAACAAGATAATTTAAGGTATAGAAGACAAAAGGGATTCAAAATTAGTTGATATTAAATATATTTTCTTTTTTCATCAATTCCAACAAATAGCCCTCTGTAATTTTTTATACATTAGTAATTTGTTATAAAATATTCCCTCAACATTAGTCATTTAACTTTATATTGTCGCTTAGTTATCCTTTTTTCTAAAAATTATATTTTCAACCACTTTATTCTGAATTTTTAAAAGAACGATACTTTTTTTTTAATGTGTTAATTAGATGACTCTGAAAATTCATGATAAAAATATATAATAAATATTTGGTCATTTGTTACGGAAGAAAATGTGACACCATAGTACTCTATTTATCACTTTTATGAGGTAGGCTGAGTTAGTTTAATAATACCAGAATCTATTATTTTCAGGACTTAATTTTTTCTTTATATTTTTGTAACTCAAGTATATTCTTTGATAATATTTATGTAGTTTCAAAAGTTTACGTGAGGATACACGCACAACGCGCGTACCCTAAAACTAATCTGTTAAACATGGCTAAGTAACAAAAACCTCTGATGCCTGTACATGTCTAGTATAGCTTCAAGGTTGGAAATGGCCAAAAAACAGTATGAGACTATTAGTAAAGCAGTCCAACAACAATATCAACACGCGGGCAAAAAAATAAATGCAATGATCCAAGAAATTCTGAAGAGCCCTGTTTTAACTGTATAACCTATCTAATACAACAAAATTAGATTTCTACAAAACCTAGAAACCTAAGTATTTTGGGGCTAGCAGAAATAGAGGTTCCAAAGCACTTGGTGCAAACTTCCTTGCAAAAAGAAAGCACATTGATGTATTTCGCTCGTTATAAGTACAGTTACGCCCTGCCAACATTCTCTTCATAAACTCTTCGGTGATATCTGATTTTCCAAATGTAGCAGGGTGAGCCCCGCCCCTCGACCAATCAACCCATGTTATACTTCTGTTTGCCAAGAGATTTGATGCTTGAATAGTCAGCATAGTCGGGAAGTAGTGCTCGTCTACATAACATGCTGGCTTGCAAAACTCCGCAAACTTGGGGTAGAATTTTGTGTCTTCAACTATGTAAAGAGCAAGCTTCCTATTGATTTCAAACCACTGTGATCCTTTGCGCCAGTCAGTAATGTTAACCTCGGGCAACATATTCTCATCATATCGACCTCTTCCATATGGTCCAGGATCATCAAATGCACCAATAAAGCTATGCTTTGACTGACTTATGTACTTGTAGATGACATTGAAATTGTACAGAGGAATGCACGACTCGGAAAGCAGAACAAACCATTCATTGGAGATGTCAAGCAATGCATTCGCAATGAGTCTTCTCTCCGCATCACACATACTCATCTTTCCCCATTCTGTCACCTTTGAAGAACAAAGTTACAAGATCATCAGCAACTTACAACCCAATTCCATACAAACACGTTTCACAAAGCAGTATTTAGTGAAGTAAGGACACAAAACCATACCAAAGAGACAGCCATAGAGAACATGAGATAACTATAAGCATAAAAAAGTCACGAGCAACTAGCAGCAGAACAACAACATACCCAGTATATTCTCACATGTGGGGTCTGGGGAGAATAGTGTGTACGCAGACCTTACCCCTACCTAGTGAAGGTAGAGAGGCTGTTTCCAATAGACCCTCGGCTCAGAAGAGCAGCTAGCAGCAGAAGAAGATGAAAAAGAACACCAAAAATGTGAAGGAAAAAAGGAGGTTTTGCACTATCCTGTGAAACTTTTCATCAATGTTTTTGCAGCAAGCTACATCAACAAACTGCTACTTGGACGCACTATCATTCATTGGCAGCTAATTTAAGGAAGAACAGCATTTGAGAGAATGATAGTAGTGTCCAGGACTGCTGCAGAGGATTGATATTACAAAACAAAGTCCTGTTTGTTTGAGTACTAAGTTGCTTTTCTTATCAGTAAGTAAGCTGAGAGCTATATTGTTCTTGTTACGGAATAACTTACATTTTTTGTTTTGACTGATTGGAATTAAAAATGCAAATCCTATGACATTATATATAACATTCATGCATAAGAACTAACAGCCATGCTTAATCCTCTGCCGCTTGCATACCTTTACAATATGATTAGTTGTTAGCCTTTTCATACATTTTGAAATTTCACTTTAAAAGCTCCCCCCCCCCCCCCCC
>AWOL01S0014239.1:47726-131397 GCA_000715115.1 Nicotiana otophora
CCACTACATCACCGCCCTCACTTTCCTACTACCTATGGGAAAGAGAAGATCAGCTCAGATCACAGGAGAGGAATGAGGGAAACAGAACATATAAACTAAAACCGAAATGTGTTAGCACAAGGATACTGATATGTTGCAAAAGATGCAGCTCAAACTATTCGGTGGCATATCTTGGATGAGATGACTGACATATGTGAGAAATATATGCCCCTAGCAACGCAAAGATTTTTCAGGCAGCAATATCCTTGACATCCAGTTTTCACCTTCACAATCTTCCCCTTGGCAGAGCTATTTAAAATGAACTTCAGAAGCTCACAACACTATAGGTTTGGCTGAGCTTTAACTTAATATCAGAGCACAGCCAACAGCACATAACTGAAAACTCGAGCAGACCATCCTAAACATAAATCAAGATTCTTCAACTAGGTTTTCAGCATTAACTTAAGAGGGCAAGCCCTTGGTTCAAGGATCCAGAAGCTAAGTCACCCACTTCTAGCTCAACTACCGAGTGGCGTGCCCGAATAGATAATTACACTCCAGGTCCGCATACGTGCTCCGGAGATATTATTCACAGGGAACAACTGGAAGATGATGTAAACCCACCACATTACTCCATTACTTTTAAATTCGGTTGCCCACAGATTCAGATGTATGGTGAGACACAAGAACACCAACGGAGGACAGAGGTACCTTGACTCAAAAATATCCACACAGTTTCTATGAATACTCTGCATCCATTTGGCAAGGAGATGGAAACTCATAGGGAAACTGCGACCAGCGAAAGGAGATGCTGCATGACTTGTTGAAAGAAACTGTCTAATAAGAACCACTGTACAGACCTTGCTAGTTCATACTCGTTTTAGAAGAGAAATCATAAATCATATAATGTTAACCTGAAAAGTTTAACTAGGTCAATAGGTTTTTATTCATAACCGAAGACCCCGAGGTAACTAGTTTAAACCACATATTTAAATTGTTGATATCAAACAAGCACTTCTACATTAATTGCTTTCCCACTTAATCCACCCTAATGGCGCACATTTAAGATCAAGTCATCATCTTTTTATCTGGTGATCAACTTCCACAATTAGATCTGCTAACCGAACTGGATAACTGATGCTTGTAGAGATAATATGCATATATGTTCAAAGCTCTCCTTGAAGAAGCTAGCAACAATGCATTCAAAAATCCAATCTTCAGATGGTTTGCAAAGAGGAAAACACAAGGACGAAAACCACATATTCATTAACCATGTCATTAACATTATAGTACAATATTAGCCGGTCGATCAGGCTTTCCACCTTAGATAGTAGATACAAATATGCACTTCGTCCAAAATGTCTGCAGTGCCCCTCATGATATACTGGCAGACTACCACATTCGCATAAGTCGTGAATATGCTTGCCCCAACTTCAAATTAGAACTTACATCCCTTACTACAAGCACAGCAATACAAACAGCCTAGCAGAATTGACCCTCCGCATTGGGTTACCAAGGGAGAAAACTGGGAAAGATCACTTTTGACTCCTGTGCTTAGAGGGGTTTAGAAGATGGGGTTTGCCATATCAAAGGAAAACATTATTTTCGATATATCCCACACTGGTAATGGCAAAATCCAGGTAACTGATCATTAAAAGCAGGAATTCTTTCATGGAAGCAGCCCAACTAAGACATCAATTAGGAATGATTTTATGGTCATGAAGAACATATGAGTTCCCTCAACACACAAAAAGGAAACCCGGATGCATAAAGTTCCTGACATTAAGGACGCATGAGTTGGTCTAACAAGGGAAAATGCAATCTAGTACATATTTAGCCACATCTCTTCTTCAGGAACAAGTTACATGGACAGACATAATAAATGATCTGGCTACTATTTAACTGTAGAGACAAAAAGGAGACTACCACTTTTCATTGCACATGGTTTTCAACTTAAAGGACACAAAAACAAACATAAAACAAGAAAAACATCAAGGTATATATTGACACAGAAGACGTGTGCAAAATGAAGGCAAAATCAGCAATAACATACCTGACTGGGAATTTGCCTCTTGTAGAACACCGATGAGGACGGGAAATCAGCCTCAAAAGAGGGCAATGAATGAATATAAATTGAATAACGTCCTTGATTCCCCTTAAAAAACCTCTCCCAAATAGGCGCCATCGGCAATGGCCCTTTAGTCAAGAACATGAATGCAATCTTGGGAACCCTCTTAAATGGATACTTCTTTATTCGCGGCACCATAGAAGCCCTCCATAACAACTCTTTATCAGACATAGTATGCATCAAATTAGACAGAGGACTAATCCAACGCTCTAATTTACTCGATTCTTCCTCAATACATGGCTGTAAACTAGGCTTTACTGCAGGAACTATGCTATGAAATCCAAAGTACTTGATCATGTAAATACTAGCCACAGAAAAGGTAAAACACAAAAACAAAAACAGCATCAGCAATTGTAGCAGCCTCTGTGGCAAAGCCCTAGTTTGGTTGTTAGTCCTACCTAGAACTACTAATGGATCTTTATTCTCCTCCATTTCAACAACTCTTGATTGCATCTAATTAACCATCAAAGAATCCCTTCTAGAGATTTTATCAAACCAAATCTAATCAACAATCTAACATCAAAATTTACAGGGAAAGATCATCAAAATGATATCTTTTTCCAAAACTCAGGATCTAAAACAGCAATTTAACAGCAAAATAGGAACCAAGTTTCAAACTTTTTACCATGTCAGCTGCTAAATCACCCTTTTCAAATCAAAGACCGGAACTTTTTTAAACAGTAGGGTTTAGCAGACCAGTAAATCTTGCAACACAAGTTTGTTTAAAGAAAAAAGACTAGAAGTTAAAGTATGTGGGGAGGCTATAAGAGGTATAGAGAATAGAGTAACCGTCTAGAATTGAATGCAGAATCAGATTAATTTGGAAACTTCAGCTGAAGCAGAAGTTAAGAGAATGAGGGATATTGTTGAAGGTGCGACTAATCTGCTTTTGACAATTAGGGAAGTATTATTGGTGGCTCTTCTGAATTTTTTAAGCCGAAAAGCTGGAAAATGATTATTTGGTCTAATCTTGACTAGTATTAGGAGTGAATTTTTAGGGACAAGAGAGTATGTACTGAAAAAAGGAAAAGCTGAGTGAGCCAACCAAAAGAAAAAGGAAGAAAGAAATGCAGTTAGTGAGATGGGCAGATTTTCTTGGAGGAATGAGCACATAAATGAGGGTAAATGGTGAAATTGCAAAGGTGGTAGCAAAGGTGGACGGAGATCTATAGAATCTGGTGAGAACGTGTTTGGGAATGTTGGCACATCACATGCGCAGAGAGATGCCCTCAAGTTGGTGAGTGGGTGGTGGGGTGTGTTATGCGGAGGAAGGGGCAAACACAAATAAAAAAGAGAAGAATACCAAATTTAACGTGTAAAATCATTCAAATCCAAGCTAAAAATCACGGGATTATAAATATCCAAAAAGTTTCACTATAATAATAATATGGTTACAAAAGATCTTCAAATTGACTACGCAATAAGTATCAAATACGGAGCAACAATAACAACAAGAACAACAACAAATCAATTGAAGAAAGTGGAGAAGTCATGAAGTTGTTGTCCGGGGCTTGAAATCGGATATTACGGGCGTCCTAATCCGATCTGTACCGTTTGAATAAAAGGCCAAGATATTACGAAAAATGAACCAAAATTTAAGTCCGATCCAACGGTTAACGAATCGGAAAACATAATCTAAAATTAGCTGGTCGGAATAATATCTTCAATAAAACAAACACTTTTTCTTCTCTCTTCTCTCTTGATGAAAGCTCTCTAAAAACTCACTCTTACGTGCTAAAGTCTTTCAAAGATTATACCAATGAGCATAGAACAGTTCTCCAAGGTTGCTCTATTTATAGATAATGAGTGGTGCTTTCTTTTTAAGTCAAACCCAACTCTAAATAGGAATAAAATTGTAAGGCCCCGTAAAATTTCGCAAAGGAAATTAAGGTTTCGTGGTGCCGAACTAGGCTTACCTGTTTGAGGATTGTAGAGCTCGCTGCGGCTTGAACTTTTTAGGTTGAACAATGCGCTGGGGAGTAAAGGAAAACTTTTAGCAGAAAAAGACATTTCTGCGGCCACAGAATCACTCTGCGGATCGCATAATGGTCGCAGAGTGAATCAGAAGCGGGGCAAGATTTGACGAAGGTCTGCGGTAGAGATCGGATTAGGACCACTATGCGACCATAGACCAGTTATGCGGTGCAATATGCGTCCGCAGAACAGGTTTGCAGGTCACATAATCACCGCATACCCAACCAAACGACCCCAGTTTTGGAGTTTCAATTATGCGTCCAATATGCGGGCTGCATAATGATTCTGCAGTATGGTCTGCGATCGCAGACCCAGTTTTGGCAAGTTTAAGTTTTGCAAAATTTTACTTGACTCAATTTTGATAAATAACATTTGGGGCTTACTTTGGGGCATCCATCTGATGATTTTAGAGAGAGGTAAGAATATTTTAGAGAGAGAAAGAGGAAACATAACATTCTAATCATCCATTCTTGTCTTAATCTTCAAGAATCAAGGAAGTCAACCACAAGATCTTCATCTAATAGGTAAGATTCAAACTCTAGTCTTCAATTTCGAGTTTGGGTATGAGATGAGTGATTGAGAGTATGATTCTTGAGTGTAAGAGTATTAATTATACATGCTTGTACTAATAAGAGTTGTGGGGAGATTGTTGAGCTTAAATAAGTAAAGATTAGGTTGTAGAATGAAGAAAATCTTGTAGAAAAGCCTTGTAGCCAGATTTGCACACCCAGTATTTGATAAAATGCTCAAATGAGTTGAAACCATGAATACATTCCTAATTTGTGTTCAATTTTGTTATGTCTCAAAATAGATTGGGATTGCTAGAATTTTCGGAACATTATAGTAATTTAAGAAAAGCTCAAATCGAGGTATGTTGGCTAAACTCCTCTCTTAGAATTGAATCTCACGGTACTCATGTAATTTATGTAAGTCCCGAGTTGTTCATTATAAAAGTGACTATTCCGAATAAGCTTGTATTGAATGATATATGTTCAATATGTATCCCAAATACTTTTATCATGTTATGTTATCATTTGAGAATGTGTTCAAAGTATGGGCTGTGTGTTAAGAATGTTTCGACTTCAAGCCAAGTTCGAACGAAGGCTATTATGCCAAATTTTGTGAAAAAACTCTATGTGTCTAAGACTCTTAATTGCTCACATGTGTACTAAGAAACTTGAATTGAAATGCTTTATTGTTGATGATGATGATGATATTTGAAAGTGAAAAAAGGTGAGCATGAAATACTAAATACGACCGACAAGCCGAGAATAATTTTAAAATTTTGGCCACTAGTGTCAATGAAATAAAAAGATGTGAAAGAAGTATGAAATGAAATGATTGGTATAAAAGAATGATGTCTCGAATGAGACGGCCTAGTCGATCGGGTCGTGATCGGACGACATACCGCGCACATGGTGGTGATTATGCTGGAAATTGTAATTGTAATTATTATTGTGGTTGATGTCTCGAATGAGATGGCCTAGCCGATCGGGTGATCGGACTCCGTTCTAAAAGTACGGTGGTATGGGTATTGTGAACGGTAGAATATCGGTACTAAAAATCTCACAACTTAAGATATGAAAATTAATTTGAACATTGTCTTGATCCTAAATAGAGGTTTGATGTTGTTTGAGGCTTCCACTGATATTATGATTGTTCTTGCTTGTATTGTTAATCGTTATATTGAGATGGTGTTTTGTTATTCATACTAGTATTATTCCATATGTACTAACGTCACTTTTGCAGAGGGCGCTGCATCTTCAATGGATGCAGGTGGTTCCACAACACGAGACCTTGATTAGTGATAGCGGTACACCCTCTTCCAAGTTGACTTCGTGAGCCCCACTTCATTTCGGGGTCATGTATCTTTTATTCCTTGTGTATTGTGTTTGAGGTATAGTCGGGGCCTTGTTGCCGGCAATATCATGGTACTCTTCTGTATCTATTAGAGGCTCCGTAGACATAGTGTGGGTTGTATATTAGTGTTGGGGAAGTCAAACTAGTTATGTTGTGTTTGGATTACTTGTTCAACTTTAGACCATGAAAAAACGTATAATTTGAGACATTAAAATGAAGTAACTAATGGTAATGAATTGGTATTGTATACCTGGTATCCTTATCGTATAACTAACAAAAACGTGTATTCTCTGTATTCATAAGTGAGTTTGGGTAGAAAGTATCTAACAGGTTTGCTTGACTGGGTTCACTCGGTTGAGCATCGGTCGCACTCCCCGAGTTCGGGGCGTGACAAAAATTGAATCTAATTCAGAATAAGAATGAAAACCATAAGAGAATATGATTAGGCCATTGGGACTTTAACTAGACAACATGGACATGGGATCAACAAACTCCCCCTCCAACCAAGGGGCAAAATATGTCTTCAAGTAGATGAACTATTGACAGGCTTCATGCCTGCCAATTTTATGCAAAGCGCATACTTATCTGCAAGCTTAACTGTGAAATTCTCATGCTGATCCATATAAATCTCCTCATCTAAATTACCATGAAGAAAAGCAGTATTTACATTCATCTGCTCAACCTCTAAATCTAGACTCGTGGCTAAGCCTAGAACCATACGAATAGAAGACATCTTCACAAAAGGGGAGAAAATCTAATCAATGTCAATTCCCTTCTTCTAGCCAAAACCTTTAACAACTAACTTCGTCTTGTATCTCAGTACTCATGGATTCAGGGGCGACGTTAAGTCGGAAGAGTGTCGCAGAAAGATAAAGATCTGCACTTCCCTTTACAACATAGGAGGGATGGGTCCTCGTTCCTAAAAAGCCTTTCCGATTGCCTCTGCCCCTATCTCTTAAAGCTACGGCGCAGTACTCTGAATATCTATTTGTTTGATAAATCTCTTTTACCTTTTGGCAATTTCACAAACTCATATGTGATATTCTCATGGAGTGACTTCATCTCATTTTCCATGGCTTCTATCCACTCATCTTTGTGACTATCTTGTATGGCGTCATCATAATTCTCAGGTTCTCCCACGTCAGTCAAAAGTACATATTCATCAGGAGGATAGCGCATGGATTTTTGCTTCTCCCTTGTAGATCTTCTAAGAGAGGTTTCGGGAGAATTAAAGTAGTTACATGAGCAGGAATTGGTTGCTGATCTACCACAACTTCATCAACTGGAGCATCCATAACATCTACACCATGATGATCATTTTGATCTTGATCACTATCTTCATTATTGTCTTGGGTTCTCCTTCATGTGCAATATGAGCCTTAGCAATAGAAATTGGATAAATAGCAACTAAGCTCTCATTACTCTAAGAATTTATTTTCTCAACTTTGTCAATATCTTCAATAGTCTGATATTCAAAGAATATTGTATCACGACTTCTAATAAGTTTATTACCAACTAGATCATAAAAACGATACACAAATTCATCTTGACCGTAACCGATAAAGATGTACTGCTTAGTTTTGACATCCAGCTTCAATATCTCATCTTTAGGAATATGAACACAAGCTTTGCACCCAAACACTCTCAAGTGATCATAAGAAACACCTTTGGCAAACCAAACTATGTTTGGGACATCACCATCCAAAGCAACAACAAGAGACAAATTGATAACATAAGCAAATATTTTAAGTGCTTCCACCCAAAATATTTTTGGAAGTTTAGCCTCTGAAAGCAAGCATCTAACTCTATCAACTAGAGTTTTATTCATCATCTCTACCAAACCATTCAATTGAGGCGTCTTGGGCGGCATTTTCTGATGACGAATTTCTTGTTCTTTACAATAGTTATCAAAAAGACCACAATATTCACCACCATTGTGCGAAAGCATTTAGATTTCTTCCCCGCCCGTCCCTAAGCTAAAATCTAAAATTCCTTAAACATGTCAAGTGCTTGATTTTTGGATCTCAAAGGATTCACCCAGATCTTGCGAGAATGATCATCAATGAAGGTCACAAAGTAAAGTGTAACACCTTTTGACTTTACATTAAAAGTACCACACAAATCAAAGGGTTCTAGTTCCAATAATTCGGGCTTTCTTGAAGGAGGATGGCTATGAAAGGAAACTCTTTTCTGTTTGCCAGCTAAACAATGTATATACTTTTTCAGCTTTGCTTGTTTTACTCCATAAAGCAAACTTTTCTTAGCCAAACACGTAATCTCCCTCATGCTCATATAATTCGGTCTTCTGTGCCACAATTTTGATAAAGTGTCACTTTCTACCAGATTTATGAAGTCATTAAGAATAGATCCCTATGTCATATATAAATGAGAAGACTTGACTCCTTGATCCACTACTAATGAGTCTTTGGTGAGCTTCTATTAGCCATTTAAGAGGGCATTATGGTAACCTTCATCATCTAATCTTTATGTAGAGATCAAATTTAAAGGAAAGTCTGGACCATGCTTGAGATTTTGAAGAACTAACGTTGAACCATTGTTCAAACAAACCGTGCCAACACCAAACACCTTAACTCCACTGGCATCGCCCAACTTTAACACTCTAGAAACAATAGGGGTATAAAATGAAAAACAAAGTATTTTCTTGGTGGGACATGTAAGGTAGCTCCAGAATTTACTATCCAGCTCGTCTTATGAGATACCAAATTGATGATATTTTTTATCATAAGCAAAAAGAAGTTCATATCGAACAATAGCAGCAACATTGTTATCGTTATTTTCAACTTTCTTTCCTTCTCTAGTGTCTTGTTTCAACTTGTGGTAGAATCTTTTGATATATCCTTTCTTTCCATAGTAGTTGCATGTGAGAATATAGTATCTGACCTTGACTTACTTCTGCTTTTACATCTATTCCTCGGACCTCTTGTTCTATCTCTCCCACGGCCTTCTGTAACCAAGATATGTACTTGTGATGACAAACCCTGAGATTTTCTCCTTACTTTCTCGTTCAACACACTTGTGATGATCCGATAGTTCATTTATAGATTTAACCCTCAATTCTGTATTTTGTAATATCGAATAGATCTGTTTAGTCTTCCTCGTTTTGTGCACAGTCAGTGTCCTTTTTCAGAAGATTTTATTATGAAAAATTGACAAAAATAGGAAATCGTGCTTTAAAACTTATTTAAGTTGACTTCGGTTAACGTTTTGAGCAAACAGACCCGAATCAGTATTTTGACGGTGCTGGTGAATCTGTATCGTGATTTAGGGCTTGGGCATAAGCTGGGAATCGAATTTGGAACTCCCTAGCTCGTATTATCGTAATTTATTAAAAACTCGCAATTTATTGAAAACTAGAAGCTTAAAGGTTTAAAGAATTAATAAGTTTGACTGTAATTTTGCCTTTATTTCTACCGAGTCTGGATTTTTGGTTCCAAAACTTGTTATAGGTTCATTACTGTATTTATGACCCGTCTGCAAAATTTGGTGCAAAATGGAGTTGATGATGTAATTCGGACGTCTAGTTGAAATAGTGAAAGTTCTTAGGTTTCATTGAAAATTTCATTCATTTTTATCGAGCGAGAAAGTTCGTATGATATTTTTGGTTTGTGTGCATGTTTGGTTTGGAGACCCGAGGGTTCGGGTAAGTTTCAGATAGGCTTCGTAGTGGTTTTGGACTTAGAAGCATAGCTGGTGCAAGTTTCATCTGGTTCTGGGCTACAGACTTCGCAAATGTGAGGTCTGGCTCGCAAATGCGAGCCTCGCTTTTGCGAAGGACACTTCGCACTTGCGAGCATAGGCTGGGACTGGGGGTTCTCGCATTTGCGAGATTTCTGTCGCATTTGCGATAGTTTCATATTCGTAATTGTAAACAAATTGTTGGTATTTGCGATGGCAACATAGGTGTGAAACCTTCACATTTGCGAAGACATTTTTGCATTTGCGGGGTTCGCAATTGTGAACCCTAGGTCTGAGTTGCGACATCTGCGCCTGGTCAAAAGCTGAGAAAAATGGAATTTTAGCTAATTCTCTCAAATTCTCAACCCTAAACACCCTAGAAACAATGTTTCCCAGGGCTTTTCTTCCTCAATTGATTGGTAAGTGACTCTAACCTACTTTCTTATAATCACCCATTATATTTCATAAGATTTCAGTATTAAATCTAGGATTGTCATGGTAGAAATTAGGGAATTTGGTAGAATTAGGGATGTTTGTAAAATTAGGATTTAGACCTCGAATTGAGGTCGGATTTTGAATTGAATTACATAATCGGGTTAGGGAGTGAATGGGTGATCTGGTTTTGGTCCGAACCTCGGGTTTTGATCAAGTGAGCTCGGGGTTGACTTTTGTTGACTTTTTCAATAATGATTTATTTTGAACTTCTTTCATTTGTGGTTAGTTTTTAAGGCTTATTTTGAATCGTTTGGTTGATAATTTGCTAGATTTGGTTGGTTCGGAGGCTTGTTCGAAAGGCAAGGCCGTAGTTGAACTTTGAATTAGTTGCGGAGTGAGGTAAGTGTCGTGGTTAACCTTGACTTGAAGGATTAAGACTTGTTTGCCTATTTGTTACGTGTTTAATGAGTGGGTACAACATATATGTGAGGTGACAAGTACTTATGTGTTGTTGTTGGGGTTAAAGCATGCGGGTAGAACTTGTTTCCTTGTGATTTATTGCCTCTTTAATTATGACATCCATGCTTAGATTAGATTATTACTTATTTGATCGTTCTTTCCGTATTTATAGATTAATTAGTAATGGTTGAGTATGTTGGAAGTTGAGGTTTGATATCTTGGAATCACAATTGACGTAGAGTACATCCCTTGCATTATTTATCTCTCGAATTTGTATATTCATTATGACATGGTAAGGTAGAGTGTTAAAGCACGAAGGGTGATATCATGCAATTTTATTTTCTTAATTACTGATTAATACACGGTGAAGAAGAGAATTAAAACACGAAGGGTGATGTCGTGCCAATCTATACTAGTTATTCATTGTTACATGGTGAGATCGAGAGTAAAAGCACGAAAGATGATGTCGTTCCATTTGCATTTCTCTTATAACATTATTTTCATGGTAAGGATGAGAGCAAAAGCACAAAGGGTGATGCCGTTCCATTTTTATATCGTATGTTATCTGTCCTCCTTGGTTGATTTATTTGACTATCTTGTGTTATCATTCTTGTTGTAGTTATCGTATCTTATCCCCCTTCGCATGTCCCCTCCCAACTGTACGTATTAAATCTCAATTTTATTGTTGTTTGGTACATATATCTATGTTTGTACATGTTTAATTACATGAGTGTCATGTCATAGCCTCGTCACTACCTCGTCGAGGTTAGGCTCGATACTTACGGACTATATTGGATCGGTTGTACTCATACTACACTCTACATTTGTGCAGATTTTGGTACTGGTCCCAGCTGTATGTGAGGTGCACTAGCTCGGATTATCACATTCGGAGACTTGAGGTAGATCTGCTGATGTCCGCAGACCTTGAAGTCCCTTTTCTTTTTCCTCTTTTACTGTTCATTTCATTCGAAACAGTTGTATTTATTTCAGACTTTATTTGTAGAACTTCTAGTAGTTCGTGTACTCGTGACTCCGGATCTTTGGGAGTAGATGTTATTACATGACTTATGCTTGTGTTGTATTAGTTTGAGTACTTATCCCTCGTTATTTATCATCACTTTGTCTTAAACTGTTAAAATTTGACTAATTAACTATCTCACGTCGGCTTGCCTAGCAAGTGGATGTTAGACGCCATCATGACCCCAATGTGGAGATTCCAGGTTGTGACAAGTTGGTATCAGAGCACTAGGTTGCCTAGGTCTCCCAAGTCACGAGTCACGAGCAAGCATAGTAGAGTTTGGAGGATCGGTACGGAAACGTCTGCACTTATCTTCCAGAGGCTATGGAGTTTAGGAAAAATGTCACTTTTTTCTTACTCTGTCGTGCGATTTTATTATGTCATTGATGATTGAACCCTTTTCTTCTTGTTCTCACGCAGATGGCGAGAACACGCACTGCATCTACCACTGGGCAGGAGCCGAAGCCCCTTGTGGCAGCTACGACTAGGGGCAAAAGTCGAGGCCGAGGTCGCGCTAGAGGTCGGGGCAGAGGCAGAGCTTAGCCTAGAGCTTGAGCAGCAGCACCCGTAGTGGAGCCTCAGGTGGATTTCAAGGAAGAGGTTCCATCTCAGACTGTACCTGTCGGACCAGCTCTGGTCCCGGAGGGGTTCATAGCCACTCCAGTGCTTCCAGACGATCTAGTCCGTTTGGTAAGCCTTATGGAGAGTGTGGCCCAGACCGATACAGAATCCCTCTACTCACACCTCGAAGCAGGTGGCTCCCCAGTTTCAGACTCTTGAAGCCCCGCCAGTTGGGGTAGTTCAGCTGGTTGTTGCGGCACATGCCGGTGATAGGCCTGTTATATCTTCTGAGGCTATGTTGAGGTTGGATAAGTTTACCAAGCTCTTTCCTGTTTATTTTAGTGGTGCATCTTTTGAGGACCCATAGGATTTTCTGGACTGTTTCAACGAGGTGCTACGAAACATGGGTATAGTTAAGACCAATGCGTTCGATTTTGTAGTATTTCAGATGACTGGTTCCACCCGAAGATGGTGGAGAGATTATATATTAACTAGACCAGTTGGGTCGCCCACACTTATTTGGGATTAGATCTTACAGCTATTTCTCAGAGAAGTTCATCCCTGTCACCCTGAGAGAGGAATATCATAGGCAGTTTGATCGACTTTAGCAGGGTGGTATGACCGTCACCTAGTACGAGACTCGATTAGTGGAATTAGCTCGCTATGCCACTATCTTGGTTCCTACTGAGAAGGAGCGAGTGAGGAGATTTATTGATGGGCTCACTTACACTCTCATGCTTCAGATGGACAAGGAGATAGGGAGCAATATTTCTTTCCAGATGGCCGTTGATATTGCCCGACATATCGAGTTGGTTCATTTTCAGGAGAGGGGCCGGTGTCATATATGAGGCCCCATCATTCTGGTAGTTTCAGTGGTGCCTCATCTAGAGGCAGGGGTGATTTTGGTAGAGGCCATCCTCCCAGGCCATTTCATTCAACACTTCAGGCGTCCCACAGTTCTTCAGAGAGCCGTGGTCCTTACGTGCCTCATTCTAGACAGCCAACCTATAGTGCACCACCAACTTCTATCAGCGCACCTACGATTTAGAGCTATCAGAGTGGTTATTCAGGTCCTCAGGGCTAGTTCCAGGGTCAACAGTCATAGCAACCAAGGGCTTGTTATACTTGTGGTGATCCGAGGCATATTGCTAGATTTTTTCCCCAGGTCATAGGGCAACGTGCAACAGTATGGCTCTCTTGCTATGATTCTGGCAATGATTGCTCCACCTCCCGCTCAGCCAGCTAGAGGCAGGGGTCAGGCCGCCAGAGGTGGAGGTCAAGCCATTAGAGGTGGAGGCCAGCCGCTAGAGGTTATCCCAGAGACGTAGTTAAGAATGGTGGGCCCATCTAGGCCTGAGGCTGAGTCATCTGACGCCATTATTACATATATTGTTCCCGTTTTCCAAAGACATGCCTCAGTTCTATTTGATCTGAGATCTACTTAGTCCTACGTGTCACCCCATTTTGCTTCATATCTTGTTCTGCCTCATGGTTCTTTGAGTGCTCTTATGTATGTGTCCACGCCTGTGGGAGATTCTATTATTGTAGATCGTGTCTATCGCTCGTGTGTGATTGCCATCGGGAGTCTTGAGACTAGTGTAGATCTTCTACTTCTTGATATGGTAGATTTTGATGTTATCTTGGGTATGGATTGACTGTCACCTTACCATGCTATATTGGACTGTCACGCCAAGACGGTGACCTTAGCCAAGTCGGGGTTGCCTCGACTAGAGTGGAGAGGGACTCCTGGTCACTCTACCAGCAGGGTTATTTCCTATATGAATGCTTAACGTATGGCCGAGAAGAGGTGTCTAGCTTATTTAGCCTATGTCCATGATTCTAGTGCGGAGGTTCCATCCATGGATTCAGTACCAGTTGTTCATGAGCCTCCAGAGGTGTAACCTGCAGATCTATCAGGGATGCCACCCGACAGAGATATTGACTTCTGTATTGATTTGGCTCTGGGCACTCAACACATTTCTATTCCGCCATACCGTATGGCCCCGCCGGAGTTGAAGGGTTTAAAGAAACAATTATAAGATTTGCTTGATAAGGGCTTCACTAGACCTAGTATCTCGCCCTGGGGTGCGCCCGTGTTGTTCATGAAGAAGAAGGATGGGTCGATGAGGATGTGTATAGACTATCGACAGTTGAACAAAGTCACTATCAAGAACATGTATACGTTGCCGACGATTGATGACTTATTTGAGCAGCTTCGGGGTGCCAAAGTATTTTTCGAAGATTGATTTAAGGTCTGGCTACCATTAGTTGAGGATTAGGGCATCCGATGTCCCTAAGATGATTTTCGAACTCGGTATGGGCATTATGAATTCCTAGTGATGCCATTTGGGTTGACAAATGCCCCAGCAATATTCATGGATTTGATGCACCGAGTGTTCAAGCCCTATTTGGATTCTCTGTGATTGTATTCATTGATAATATCTTGATCTACTCCCTTAGTCGAGAGAAATATGAGCAACATCTTCGGATAGTACTTCAGACTCTGATATAGCTAGTTATATGCCAAGTTTTCAAAGTGTGAGTTTTGGTTAGACTTAGTCGCCTTCTTGGGGCATGTTGTATTGGCACATGGCATAAAGGTGGGATCCCAAGAAGATTGAGGCAGTTCAGAACTGGCCTAGACCTACTTCAGGTATAGAGATCCGGAGTTTCCTTAGTTTGGAGGATTATTATCGCCGGTTCCTGGAGGGATTTTCATCTATAGCAGCCCCTTTGACTAGATTGACCCAGAAGGGTGCCCCATTCAGATGGACAGATGAGTGTGAGTTGAGCTTTCAGAAGCTCAAGACTGCTTTGACTACGACGTTAGTGGTGGTGTTGCCCACCGGTTCAAGATCTTACACGGTGTACCGTAATACATCTCGTATTGGGCTCAGTGAAGTATTGATGGAGGATGGAAGGGTGATTGCATACGCGTCGCGGAAGTTGAAGGTTCATGAGAAGAATTACCTTGTTCATGACCTAAATTTGGAGGCACTATCTTTACGACATGCCATGTGAGATATTCATAGATCATCGGAGTCTGCAGTATTTGTTCAAACAAAGGGATATCAATTTGAGACAGAGGATATGGTTGGAACTGTTGAAAGACTATGATATCACCATTTTGTATCATCCCAAGAAGGCCAATGTGGTGGCCAATGCCTTGAGTAGGAAGGTAGTAAGTATGGGTAGCCTTGCATATATCCCAGTTGGTGAGAGACCGCTTGCAGCAGATGTCCAGGCTTTGGCCAATCAGTTTGTGAGGTTAGATATTTTAGAGCCCAGTCGTGTTTTAGCTTGCACAGTCGCTCGACCTTCCTTGTATGAGCGTATAAGTGAGCATCAGTATGATGATCCCCATTTGCTTGTCCTTAAGGACACGGTGCGGCACGGTGGTGCCAAGCAGGTTACAGTTGGAGATGATGGGGTTTTGAGGATGTAGGGCCGTATTTGTGTGCCCAATGTGGATGGGATTTGTGAGTTGATCCTTGAGGAGGCCTACAATTTCCGGTATTCTATTCATCCGGGTGCCACCAAGATGTATCAGGACTTGCGGCAACATTATTAGTGGAGGAGGATGAAGAAGGATATAGTTGCATATATTGCTCGGTGTCTAAATTATCAGTAAGTTAAGTACGAGCATCAGAGGCCTGACAGTTTACTTCAGAAGATAGAATCTGTGAGTGGAAGTAGGAGCGTATCACTATGGATTTTGTTATTGGACTCGCATAGACTCAGAAGAAGTTCGACGCGACATGGGTCATTGTGGATAGATTGACCAAGTCGGCACATTTCATTCTTGTGGCAGTTACCTATTCTTCAGAGTGGTTAGCTAAGATCTACATCTGCAAGATCGTCTATCTTCACATGTGCTAGTGTCTATCATTTCTGATCGAGGTACACAGTTTACCTCGTACTTATGGAGGGCCGTAACTCATGAGTTGGGCATGTAAGTTGAGTTGAGAATAGTATTTCATCCCCAGATGGACGGACAGTCCGAGCGCATTATTCAGATATTGGAGGATATGCTTCGCACTTGTGTTATGGACTTCAGGGGTCTTTGGGTTCAATTTTTGTCACTTTCATAGTTTGCCTACAACAACAGCTACCCGGCGAGCATTCATATGGCCCCCTATGAGGCATTATACGGGAGGCAGTGCGGTTTTCCGGTTGGATGGTTCGAGCCGGGGAGGCTCGGTTGTTAGGTACATATTTGGTACAGGATGCCTTGGATAAGGTCAAGATTATTCAGGATTGACTTCGCACCGCTCAGTCTAGGCACAAATGTTATGCCGACCGTAGAGTTTGTGATGTTGCATTCATGGTCGGAGAAAGGGTGTTGCTCCGAGTTTCACACATGAAGGGTGTGATGAGGTTCAGAAAGAAAGGCAAGTTAATCCCTAGGTATATCAGACCCTTTGAAATTCTTGAGAGAGTGGGCGAGGTGGCCTATAAGCTCGCATTGCTACCCATGTATCCAAGCTCCGGAAGTATCACAGTGATCCGTCCCATGTGTTAGATTTCAGCTCAGTCCAATTGGACAGGGATTTCACTTTTAAGGAGGACCCGATGGCTATTCTAGCCTGGCAGGTCAGGCAGTTAAGGTCTAAGAGTTATCCTTCAGCTCGAGTGCAGTGGTCAGCCAATCGAGGAAGCCACTTGGGAGTTCGAGTCATACATGCGGAGTAGATACCCATACCTTTTCACCAGTTCATGTACTTTCCTATGTCCGTTCAAGGACGAACACTTGTTTTAGAGGTGGAGAATGTGATGACCCGATAGGTCATTTATAGATTTAACCCTCAATCCTATGTTTTGAAACCCCGAATAGCTCCGTATAGTTTTTCTCGATTTGCATGCACAATTCTTGTCTTTTTTTGGAAGATTTTATTGTAAAAAATTGACGAAAATGGGAAATCGTGCCTTAAACCTTATTTGAGTTGACTTCGGTCAACGTTTTGAGTAAATAGAACCAGATCAGTGTTTTGACGGTCCCGGTGGATCTGTATCATGATTTGGGACTAGAGCGTATGCCGGGAATCGAATTTGGAAGTCCCTAGCTCGAATTATTGCAATTTATTGAAAACTAGAAGCTTAAAGGTTTAAAGAATTAATAAGTTTGACTGTAGTTTGACTTTGTTGCTACCGGGTCCGAATTTGTTTCCGGAACTTGGTATAGGTTCATTATTATATTTATGGCTTGTCTACAAAATTTGATGCAAAACGGAGTTGATTTAACGTAATTCGGACGTCCGATTGATGTATTGAAAGTTCTTAGGTTTCCTTAAAAATTTCATTCGTTTTGGTATCTGATTCGTAGTTCTAGATGTTATTTTGGTGTTCTGATCGCGCGATCGAGTGCGTATGATATTTATGGACTTGTGTGTATGTTTGGTTTGGAGCCCTAGAGCTCGGGTGAGTTTCAGATATGCATCAGAGTGGTTTTGGACTTAGAATCATAGCTGGTGCAAGTTTCATCTGGTGCTGGACTGCAGACTTCGCAAATGCAAGGTGTAGCTCGCAAATGTGAGCCTCGCTTTATCGAAGGACACTTCGCATTTGAGAGCATGGGCTGGGGGTTTTCGCATTTGCGGGATTTTTGTCGCATTTGCGATGGTATCATGTTCGCGATTGTGAACAAATTGTTCGCATTTGCGACGACAATAGAGGTGTGAAACCTTCGTATTTGGGAAGACTTTTTCGCATTTGCGGGGTTCACACTTTCGGGGTTCACATTTGCAGGGTTCGCAATTGCGAATCCCAGGTCGTAATTGAGAACCACAGGTCATAATTGCGACATCTGCGCATGATCAAAACCTGAGAAAAACAGGATTATAGCTCATTCTCTCAAATCCTAAATCCTAAACACCCTAGAGGCGATTTTGCCGAGGGATTTCTTCCTCAATTCATTGGTAAGTGACTCTAATCTACTTTCTTACAATTAACCATTATATTCCATAAGATTTTAACCTTAAATCTGGGATTTCCATAGTAGAAATTAGGAATTTGGGTAGAATTAAGGATTTTTATACAATTGGGATTTAGACCTCAAATTGAGGTTGGATTTCGAATTGAATTACATAAGCGGGCTCGAGTTTTGGTCCGAATCTCGGGTTTTGACCAAACGGGCTGATGAGTAGGGATTTTGACTACTTATTTGCATCCTTTTACTTTTGTTTTAGCTTAAAAATATTTAAAGGTATTACCGAAAACTGGTAAAATATGTACTTGCAGGAGTACTAGAAAATGAGTCAAAACGATGAAATTCAACTCAAGAAGGAGTATTTTTGGACAAGGACTAAAACCAAGCAAAAAAGAGAGCAAAGTGTAGACTATGAAGGACCTCCGACAGAATTCTTTTGCAAAGTACGGACCGCACAATTATTGTGCGGCCGCAGAAGATGAGGTTCAAAGAGATGGAGTTTGGATCCATGAAGAAGTGTGGACCGCACTATTATTATGCGGCCTGAGAAGTCCAGAGTGCGGCCGCACACAGAAATGTGCAGTCCGCAGAACCTGAAGAAGTGCGGCTGCAATTCAGAATTGTGCGGCTGCAGAAGTCCATCCTTCCAAGCCCAGCTTCAAAGTGCAGACCACACACAGAATTGTGCGGCAGCAGAACCTCCGAAAGGGCAATTGTGTCCGGAAATTTCGGATGTGTATAAATAGCCTTTTTTGTCAAATTTAGGTTAAGTTTTGAACCTCAGAAATTAGATAGCCATTTTACTTACTACTTTAGAAAATTTTGTATTAGTTTATCATTTTAACATTGGATTTTCATCCCTTTATCATCTATTATGAGTTTAATCTTCTTTTCTTCTTTAGTTTCTTCATTTTTGCCTATGAGTAGTTAAATCTCTAGCTAGGGTTGTGACCCAACCCTAGTGTGGCTACCTAATGGGTGTTTGATTTAGGGATTGCTTAAGGTTGGGTGTATGATATTTAGCCTAGTTTTTGCTTGAATTTAAGAATTAATGGTTGCAAACATTGATTCACGCCTAATTGACTTAGTCTCTACTTGAGAAAGAGAGACTAAGTCTTGGAAAACTTAGCTAACAAAAAATTGGGGTGAACTCAAGAAATTGATAGCCCCAATTAAAGGGTTGAATCTAGATATAGTAAGACTCGACTTGAGCATATATCAATGGTTTTGTGAATTACCCATTTGGACTTGAGAAAGCCAAATTGGGCAAAACCACTCTAACTACCAAGAGGTATCGAGTTGGTAATTACGTGTTGGTTGCTATATTACACCCCGACCAACGAAACCTTCCCTAAAGCCCACAACCCGTTAGATAATCACCTAGGTAGAAGTCACAGCCCTAGATCTTTTATAAACTTGAAAAAACAACAACACCAAAAAAATATCGTTCTATAGCTTTACATTTACAAACATTAGCATAAAATAGAAGTAGATCAACACAACCAAGTATGCGAAAGTGCAGTTTAGGCACGTCATACGTTCAGTCTAAGTATATACCTAATTCAATATAAGGTCTCTGAGGAATCGACCCTGACTCAAGTTGGGTAATTATAATTGCATCGACCGCTTCACAATCCCAATTAGTGGTGTGAATTTGGGCGACATCAATTTTTGGCGCTATTTCCGGGGAGCTAAAAACAGATTTAACTATGTATTTAGTTTTGTGTGTGACTTGTATTCTTTTCCTTTTGGGTTACTAACCTTTTTGTGAATCAATTGGAGGTACAAAAATGGCTCTCAACAATGATACTCTCGGAAACTTGCCTTTGGGGGAGGAAGTGGACGATGACCAAGGTGATGGGGTTCTTCTTGAACCTCAAGCAAATAGACGAGGCCGGCCGCCTCATGACAATATTCCCGTCCCTCCCCCACCTTCACCAAGAATGGCTCCACACCGGGTGTTGCCAAACAAAGGATACGCAAGTGCCATAATCCGCCCCGCATTAGGGCGTGCAACTTCCAAATCACCAATGTTATGCTCACATTGCTAGAGCAACGTGGATTCTTCACCGGGGCTCTGAGTCAAAATATATACAAGCACTTGAAAGGGTTTGTGTACACTTGTTGGGGGGAGTTAACAGACCAACGCCTCCGAGGATGCTCTAAGGTTGAGGCTATTTCCCTTCTCTCTATAGGGGAAAGCCTTGGATTGGTTATAAAGATTGCCAAACCATCCTATCCATACATGGGATGAATCGGCGGAGAAATTCATTGCCAAGTTCTTTTCGCCCTGGCATATGGCTACTCTTCGTGACGAGATTCTAGCATTCAAGCAAGAACCCAATGAGCCTTTGCACGAGATTTGGGAGAGGTATCGTACTATGGTGAAAGAGTGCCCGAACAATGACATGACTGAGGCTATGATTCAACAAACATTCTATAGAGGGATCAATACTACCAACCAATGTGTGGGCAACCAACTTGCTAGTGGAACTTTATGACAACACCATATGTCGAAGCTTGTGAGATTTTATATGAAATGGCGGATACTTCATCGGCATGGCAAAGTAGAGAAAATGTTCCCCAAGGTGACCCTAATGTGATTCACCTACACAAAGAATTGCATGATCATGGGAAAGCAATTGCCGAGTTGACGATCACAATGAATCAATTAGCGAAAGCTCAACTTCAACAAGTTCAAGGTCCTAAGCAAGTGAATGCAATGGAATGTGTGAATATGATAGTGAACAAAAGAAGGCAAAAGGGTCAACAAATGCAAAACCATGTAGAACAATATGTGCAAGATGATAGTGGGTTTGACCAAGATGATTCATTCAATGAACAAGAGGAAGAAGTGCAATATGTGAACAACTACCGAGGGAAAAGAAACAACTCTTAAGGCCCGACAATGGCAATCTCAAAAAAATCAAGGAAATTGGAACAATCAAAACCACCAAGGCAATTGGAGTGGTGGTAACAATAATCAAGGTAATTTGAACAATCAAAACAACCAAAGTAATTGTAATGGCAACAATAAAGGATATTGGGGAGGTAACAACCAAGGGGGTTGGAATAATAACCAAGGGAATCGGGGGTCGGGCTTTCAACAACCAAACAACCCACCTCCTTATCCGTCTCATGGGCCGAGATCTTCCAATAATGATATGGGGAGAATTAAGAATATGTTAAAATAAATGATGGAGAAAAATGCCGACTCCGATGCTCAATTAGCCTCTTACAATACTTCAATCCGCAATTTGGAGGTTCAACTGGGGAAACTCTCAGAAGCTTTAAACACTCCTCCTAAGGGGGTACTACCTAGTGACACAGTGGTGAACCCGAAGGGTGGGAATAACACAGGACATGCCATGGCCGTAACCACAATGAGTGGAAAAGGTGGGGAGGCAACAATCTCAAATCAAAGAAGAATTGTGGATGATGATGTAGTGATTCAAGAATATGAGATTCCAAGTAATGTGGTTCAAGCTAATGAAGAAGTAAGAATTGATATTGATGAAAATATGAAGGAGACTCAAGAAAAAGTGAACCCGTCTAGGGAACACGTGATTGACATACCGGAACCAGTAGTGCCAAAGGCCAAGGCACCAATGCCAAGGCCTCCTCTTCCATACCCTCAAAGGCTCGCCAAGAAAAATAGCGAGAACCAATTCAAAAAGTTTATTGACATGATGAAGAGCTTATCCATTAATGTGCTATTGGTTGAGGCGTTGGAACAAATGTCCGAATATAAAAAGTTCATGATGGATTTGGTGACAAATAAAAGATCAATGAATTGCGAGACTATCAAGATGGCACATCAAGTGAGTGCAATTGTGCACTCAATGGCTCCGAAATTGGAAGATCCCGACGCTTTCACAATCCCTTGCACTATTGGAAGTGCCGACTTTGCCAAAACTCTTTGTGATCTAGGGGCGAGTATCAACTTGATGCCCTAATCGGTGTTCAAAACTTTGGGAATTGGGGAAACAAGACCCACATCCATGAGGTTACAAATGGCAGATCGTACTATGAAGAGACCATTGGGTATTATTGATGATTTGTTGGTTCATGTTGATAAGTTCATCCTCGTGGCAAACTTTTTGATTCTTGATTATGAAGTGAACTATGAGGTGCCTATTATTTTGGTAGACCTTTCCTTGCTACGGGGAAGGCTCTTGTTGATGTGGAAGCCAATGAGCTCACCTTCCGGGTGGACGATGAGAAGGTGGTTTTCCACGTGTGCAAATCTATGAGGCAACTGAATAGCAACAAAGTTTGTTCGTTTATGGATTTAGTGACCCAGGTGATTGTTGATGATGCTAGTGCCATGATGAATGTTGATGATACTTTGAAAGCCGTATTGCTCAATCATGATGATGATGAGAATGATGGCTATGTGGAGTGTGTAAATTTATTGCAAGGAATGGGGTCGTACACTTATGAACCCCGAAAATTGTCCTTAGATCTTGAGAACCAGAAGACTCCTCCAACAAAGCCCTCAATCGAGGATCCTCTCACTTTGGAGTTAAAGTCATTGCCTCCGCATCTCAAGTATGAGTTTCTTGGCCCATGTTTTACTTTATCGGCTATTGTGGCCTCTTGTTTGACTAACGTTCAGGTAGACTCTACTTTGGCAGTGCTACAAAATAGGAAGAAAGCTATCGGATGGACATTGGCGGATATTCGGGGTATAAGCCTCGCCTTTTGCATGTACAATATTATTTTGGAGGAGGATGTCAAACCCTCCGTTGAACATCAAAGAAGATTAAATGAAAAAATGAAATAGGTGGTGAAGAAGGAGATCATAAAATGGTTGGATGCCGGGGTTGTTTACCCTATTTCTGATAGCTCGTGGACCTCTCCGGTGAAATGTGTCCCAAAGAAAGGGGGCATGATTGTGGTCACAAACGACAAACACGAGTTTATTTCCACAAGAACGGTGACCGGGTGGAGAGTGTGTATGGACTACTGGAAGCTCAACAAAGTCACACAGAAAGATCATTTCCCACTTCCATTCCTTGATCAAATGCTTGATAGGTTAGCCGGTTGAGCTTTGTGCTGCTTCCTTGATGGATATTCCGGCTATAATCAAATTCTTATTGATCCGGAGGACCAAGAGAAGACCACTTTCACTTGTCCCTATGGTACTTTCGCATTCTCTCGGAAGCCATTTGGTTTATGCAATGCACCGATGACTTTTGAACGGTGTATGATGGTCATCTTCACCGACATGGTGGAGGAGTTTCTTGAGGTCTTCATGGATTACTTTTCCGTGGTCGGAAATTCTTTTGATGATTGCTTGAACAACTTGGATAAGGTCTTGGCAGGATGTGAGGAGACAAACTTAGTTTTGAATTAGGAGAAATGTCACTTCGTGGTCGAGGAAGGCATTTTCCTCGGCCACAAAATTTCAAAGCATGGTATTGAAGTCGACAAGGCCAAAATAGAGGTGATCTCTATACTCCCACCCCATACATTTGTGAAGGGAGTAAGAAGCTTCTTGGGTCATGCGGGGTTCTATCGCCGATTCATCAAGGATTTTTCCAAAGTGGTGTACCCCTTGTGTAAGATTTTGGAGAAGGATTCCAAGTTCCATTTCAATGAGAATTTCATGAAGGAATTCGAATTGCTTAAGTTCAAGTTGACTACTACTTCTATTATTACCGCACCGAATTGGAGCTTGCCTTTCGAGCTCATGTGTGATGCAAGTGGTGTGGTGGTCGGAGCAGTTTTGGGGCAACGTATCAATAAAATCTTCCGTCCGGTCTACTATGCTAGTAAGACCATGAATGATGCCCCAAGTCAACTACACAGTGAGCGAAAAAGAGCTACTTGCTATTGTCTTTGCTATGGAGAAGTTCTGCCCGTACTTGATGGGTACAAAGGTGATTGTCTATACCGATCATGCGACACTTCGGTACTTAATGAGCAAAAAGGATTCAAAGGCAAGGTTAATGCAGTGGGTGCTTCTATTGTAAAAGTTTGATCTAAATATTCAAGACCGCAAGGTAAGTGAAAATTAAGTGGCAGACCACTTATCTCGTTTGGAGGAGGAAGAGAGGCCACATGACGGCCTTGAGATAAATGATTCCTTCCCTGACGAGCAACTTCTAGCCATTTCAATGACCGGGATGCCATGGTTTGCCTACTTAGTAAATTATCTCATGAGTGGCATTGTACCGAATGAGTTCTCTTCAAACCAAAGGAAGAAGCTCAAATGGGATTGCCTTGACTATTATTGGGATGAGCCGTATCTCTTCCGGATTTGTACCAATGGTGTTATTCGATGATGTATGCCAGAGGAAAAACAAGTGAAAATTCTTGAGACTTTCCACTCTTCACCATATGGTGGTCACCATGGTAGAGCTAGAACGGCAACAAAAGTGTTGAGCTGTGGATTCTGTTGGCCTACTCTCTACAAGGACGCTAGTGATCTAGTCAAGCGTTGTGATGAATTTCAAAGGGCCAGTGGAATTTCTAAGAAAAATGAGATGCCCCTCTCCACCATCTTGGAAATTGATATTTTTGATGTGTGGGGCATTGGTTTCATGGCTCTGTTCCTGAGCTCTTGTGGGAACACTTACATTTTGGTAGCTGTGGACTATGTGTCAAAATGAGTTGAAGCCGTGGCTTTACCCAACAATGAAGCTCGAAGTGTGGTGGCATTTTTGAAAAAGAACGCCTTCACAAGATTCGGTCCTTCAAGGGCCATTATAAGTGATGGGGGATCACACTTTTGCAAAAAAGCCTTTGATACCTTACTCACCAAGTATGGTGTCACACACAAGGTCTCAACCCCCTATTACCCTCAAGCAAGCGGTCAAGTGGAAGTCTCCAACCAGGAGATCAAGAGTATTTTGTCAAAGACAGTGAATGTCAACCAGACGGATTGGTCGAAGAAACTTGATGATGCTCTTTGGGCTTATAGGACGGCTTACAAAACACCAATTGGTATGTCTCCATACTGGTTAGTGTTCGGGAAAGCTTGTCACCTTCTGGTGGAACTTGAGCATAAGGCTATGTGGGCATTGAAGAAGCTTAATCTTGACTGTGATATCACCGCCAACTTGAGGGTGGCACAATTGAATGAGCTTGATTAATTCCGGTACCATGCATATACAATTTCTTCCTTATATAAGGACAAGATGAAGTACCTTCATGACAAGTACATCCGGAACAAGGAGTTCAAAGAAGGTGATTTTGTATTATTGTTCAATTCTCGGTTACGGATGTTTCTGGGAAAATTGAAGTCTAAATGGAATGGTCCGTTTGAAGTTGTGAATGTGACACCCTTTGGTGCATTAGACTTGAAAAATAAAAATGATAAAGTGTTTAGAGTCAATGGTCACCGAGTAAAGCATTATCTTGGAAATGTTGATAATGGCCACGTCATGGCGTTAATTCATTTCAAGTGATTGATGGTAATCTGTGTCATGCCGCGGTGTTAAATCAGTCGCTTCTTGGGAGGCAACCCATGTTTCTTTTCGTTTTTATTTTTCTTCTTTTTTAGATAGGTTTTGTTTTGAGCTACGTGGTTTTGAAGTGAATTGCAGGAATGAGTGTGCATTGCAGGTACTGTGCTCGAGAAAAATGGCCAAGTGTTGAAAAAGTGCGGACCGCACAATTTTGTATGCCACAACAGAGAAGAATATGTGGCCGCACTCCCGAGGTCGAGGCAAGGGCACTCAACATCTGGGAGTGCAATCAAAAGCAATAGCCAAAAATCCGACCACTGGGAGAGGTAGGGCCATAGAGCCCTCAGAATCAAGCTCGTATGTCCCATCTAGGGAAGCCTCTGAGGGTCACTCCGTGGAGGTACAACCTGAGGCCTAGTCCCAACCACCACAATTCACTGGGAGATACCAATTGCGCAATGAACCCTCCACCATAGCAAGTTCTTATGAGGGTTCAGAGCCCTCATCTACACACACTCCCCCTGCACCAGTTGCAGTAGATGATGATGATGATGTACCCGATGATGGTAGAGGAGGTGACACTATAGTGGGCAGCCTAGAGAGGTAGAAGAAGAAGGAAATATGGGAGGAATGATTTGTGAGTTTGATGATATGCACAAAGTTCAGAGAGTGGTGGCCCTAGAGATCTCTCACACTTGAGCGACAGTTCTTATTGAAGGATTTGGATAAATACAATCCAAATGTCTTTAAGCAATTCAGGGAGCGCAAGGTGTAGATGTGGTTCACCTAGACTATTATGGATGCCAAAGAGCACTTGGTACGAGAATTCTCTGCCAATGTGGTACACATCAAGAAGGGTACCAAAGTGACCAAAGTGAGAAACTTGAAGGTCAGATTTGACCAAAACACTCTGAACACATACTTGGGATTTGAGGAGGTAGAGGCAATCCAGTACATGGAGAAGCTTGCTATGGATGATGCAACTCGCCCTTGGTTAGCAGAGATTTTGGTTGCTCCAGGACCACCACCACCGTGGATCACAACGGGGGTTCCCATTGCACGGGCCACCCTCAACTTTGAAGAAAAAGGGGTGGCAAATTTTTGTTTGTAGCCGTATTGACCCAAGCCAGAATGAGAACAATCTTCATATCCCCCGAGCAGTTTTGGTGGCATCTATCATGGCCAGGTATCCAATTAATGTGGGTGCCATCATGCCGGCCATCATGTCAGCGGTTGTCCGAAAAGGTGAAAGCTCCTACCCATATCCTAACACCCTTACAGAATAACTCACAGATGCAAATATGGAGCCGAGGAGTTTTGATACAAAAGTGCGAGCCAAGAAGCCCTTCTCATGGTACTCCTTGCAAGGTCCGGGAAACCCAAAGTTCAGGGGTAAGGAAACTGCCACCATTGGCCAGTCTGATGAGCCATCGCTGGCGGTTACAAATTCTGCTGCTGAGCTATCTACAACTCCCATGCCTTCCACAACAGCCGGTCCTTCCATGAAGATAGCTGACTTGCCACCACCTTTATCTTCTAGACCATCAGCATCAGTACCAGTGCCTGCTTCATCCACATATCCACTCACTGCGCTGCAAGTCTCCCAGACATTAGCGAGTCTCAATAACTAGATACAGACAGCTACTTCAAATCTATCTAACATATCTAGTGTTGTTGTAGCACGGTCTTCTACCCCAGAAGTACCACATGTTCCTCCGTCAGTGGAGGAAACATTGAAGAAGATCCTAGAAAATCGGAAGACCATTATGGATACACTGGTGGCACATGAGGGAGCTATTGAGGAGTTGGGAAAGCAGGTGTGATGACCCGATAGGTGATCTTATTTTTTGAAACCTAATTCTATGATTCGAAGCCTTAAAATCATGTTTTAGCCTTCCTCGATTTGCGAGCGCAATCCGGTGTCGTTCCGGAAAGATTTTATGTTAAAAACTGATAAAAATAAGAAATTTTTCCTAAATACTTCATTTGAGTTGACTTCAATCAACAGTTTTGGTGAACGGACCTAGATTCATATTTTAACGGTCTCGGTAGGTATGTATCATGATTTGGGACTTGGGCGTGTGCTCGAAATCGAAATAGGAAGTCCCTAGCCCGAGATATCGGACTTTGTTGAAATTTGATAGTTAAAGGCTAAATGAATTCGAAATGTTTGACCAAACTTTAACTTTTTGGATAACGGGTTCGTATTTTAGTTCCAAAACCCGGTATAGGTCCAATACCATATTTATGACTTGTATGTGAAATTCGGTGAGAAACAGAGTTGGTTTGACGTGATTCGGACGTCCGATCGTGAAAGTAGAAATTTCAAAACTCTCTTGAAAATCTCATTTGATTTGGTGTTCAATTCGTAGTTTTAGGTTTTATTTTGGTATTTTGATCGCACGAGCAAGTTCGTATGATGTTTTTAGATTAGTGTGCACTTTTGGTTTAGAGCCCAGGGGAATCGGGTGAGTTTCAGATAGGCTATTGAGTGAAATTTGACTTGGAGAAATTTGTTGGTGTATCTGATCTTGTTGCAGGACTCTGACCTCATATTTGCGAGATCAGACATCGCATTTTCGACCTCTGAGGGGTTCACATTTGTGAGCTTCTCATCGCAAATGCGAAGAGAAGCCGAGCCACACAGGTTTCGCATTTGCGAAATATTCTTCGCAATTACGAAGTGGGTCTGGGGAAGGCATTCTTCGCATTTGCGATGATTGTGTCGCATTTATGGTCATTCAGAGTTTGCATTTGCAAATCATTCTTCATATTTGCGATAGTTTCTTCGCATTTGTGAAGCCCAGGGCGCATTTGCGACGTCTGTAGCTGAAGAAATAGGACTGACAAGAGTGGGTTGCTCTTGGTGAGCACCCTCCACTTCCAACTAAGAGGTTGTGAGTTCGAGTCACTCTAAGAGCAAGGTGGGGAATTCTTGGAGGGAGGGAGCCGAGGGTATATCGGAAAAAACCTCTATACCTTATGGTAGGGGTAAGGTCTGCGTACAAACTACCCTTCCCAGACCCCACTAGTGGGATTATACTGGATTATTATTGTTGTTGTTGTTGTTGTCTTCAAATTTCAAACCTAGAAACACAAAAGGCGATTTTCCAAATAACGTTTCTTCCCCAAATCATTGGTAAGTGATATTAAACTAATTTCTTTCAATCTTCCACTACTCTTTCCTAAGATTCAACCTAAAGTCTAAAGTTTTCATGGTGGAATTGGGGGTTTTTGGGTAGGAACTAGGGATTTGGTATATTGGGGATTTAGGCCTCAAATTGTGGTCGGATTCCAAAACAAATTACATAACCGAGCTCGGGGGTGAATGGATAATCGGGTTTTGGTCCGAATTTTGTGTTTGTACCAAGCGTGTTCGGGTGTTGACTTTTGTTGACGTTTTCAAAAATAGCCTAAATTGAATTGTTTGGTTGGTAATTTTCTAGATTCTATCGGTTCAGAGGCTTGTGTGAAAGGAAAAGCCATGATTGAGCTTTGAGTTTGGTCGTTGAAGCGAGATAAGTGTCGTGGTTAACCTTGATTTGAGGGAATAAGAATTGTTGTCTTATTGCTATATGTTAAATTGTTGGGAACAACGTGTATGTGAGGTGACGAGTACCTATGCATTGTAGTCGGGTTAAAGAATGTGGGTGGGGTTTAGTTTCTTGCAATTATAGCTTTCTTTGCTCATAATTATCCATGTTTTGACTAGTATTATTAATTCGACCACTTTTATTATGTTTACAAATCTTTTGGTGATATTGGAGTATTGATTCCGAAGTTAGGAATTGATATTGTGGAACCAAAATGTGGAAGTAAGACTTGTAGTTGTTGTTTTGTTCTCCATGCTGTGAATTGTTCATTGCATTGGTAAGGGAGAGTGTTAATGCACGAAGGGTGATGCCGTTCCGATTCTTTTGACTTTATGTGGGGTTGAGAGTGTTAATACACGAAGGGTGATGTCGTGCCATATTTTGAGTGTAATGCATGAAGGGTGATGCCGTACCATGTTATGAGAGTTAATGCACAAAGGGTGATGCCGTGTCATTTCTATTAATTTCATGGTGAGGATGAGAGTAAAAGCACGAAGGATGATGTCGTGCACTTCTCCTTTACTGTGTTCATTGATTCTTATTGGTTCATAGTATATTTACTGTTCAAGTTATCTTTTTGTTGTAGTTCTTTATCTCATATTTCCCCTCAGCATGCTTCTCGTTCCCGATATTACCCGTTTAATTCTTTACTGTTAGTTGTATATACACTGTTAAACTGTACATGTTTAATTTGTAGGTGTCTTATCTTAGCCTCGTCACTACTTCGTCGAGGTTAAGCTCGACACTTACCTGTACATGTGGTCGTTTGTACTGATACTGCACTTTGCACATCCTGTACAGATCTTGGTATTGGTCCTAGTTGATCGAGAGGCATAGCAGCTCGGATTGGACCACCGGAGACTCAAGGTAGATTTGTCAGCGTTCACAGACCTTGAAGTCCCCGTCTACTTTTTTTTGTTTTACTGTTTCTTTCGTTCAAACAATTGTACTTCTTTCAGACTTTTACTTGTAGTAAATTCTAGAATGTTCATGAATTGTGACACCAGATCCGGGTAGTGGAAAATGATGAAGTTGTTATAATATTCCGCACTCGTTATAGCTTATTTACTGTTAATTACTGAAAAATATAAGATTTGATTTAATAATACTCTAACGTAGGCTTTCCTAGCAAGTGGGATATTAGGCACCATCACGGTCCCGACGGTGGGGATTTCGAGTCGTGACAAGTTGGTATTAGATCACTAGGTTCCCTAGGTCTCACAATTCACAAGCGAGCTTAGCAGAGTCTGGGGGATCGGTACAGAGATGTCATTACTTATCTCCCAGAGGCTATGAAGTTTAGGAACAAATTTCACTTCTATTCTTCTCTGTCGTGCTATATCGTTTTCTCTATACTGATTGAAATCTTCTACTCTTATTCTCTCACAGATGGCGAGAACACATACCGCTTCTTCAGCTGAGCAGCAGCCAGAGCCTCCAGTGGCAGCTCCTACGAGGGGCAGAGGTCGAGGCCGAGGCCGTGCCAGAGGTCGAGACCGAGGCCGTGCCAGAGGTCGAAGCAGGGGCAGGGCTCAGCCCAGAGCCCCAACAACAACCCCAGCAGTGGAGCCTTATGTAGAGTTTGAGGAGGAGGCTCCAACTCAGACTGTTCCTGCCGGGCCAGCTCAGGTTCCGGAGGGGTTCATTGCCACCCCAGTGCTTCAAGACGCTTTGGTCCGTTTGGTGGGCCTTATGGAGTGTGTGGGCCAGTGTGGCACATTTCCCATGGCTCCAACCGTCTCTTAGGCTGGCAGAGGACACATACTCCTACTACTCACACTCCGGAGTAAATGGCTCCCTAGTATCAGACTCCAGTAGCTCAGCCAGTTAGAGTAGTTCAGCCGGTTTTTACGGCACAGGCCGGTGAGGGGCCAGTTATGTCTTCTGAGGCTTTGTGGATATTGGACAAGTTCACCAAGCTCTTTCCAGTTCACTTCAGTGGTGCCTCTTTAGAGGACCCCCAGGAGTATTTTGACAGCTGTCATGAGGTTCTACGGAACATGGGTATAGTAGAGACCAATGGGGTAGATTTTGCTGCATTTCAGATGACCGGTTCCGCCAAGAATTGGTAGAGAGATTATTTGTTGACTAGACCAGCGGGGTCGCCTGCACTTACTTGGGACCAATTCTCTCAGCTTTTCCTGGAGATGTTTCTCCCTATTACATTGAGAGAGGAGCATTGCTATCAGTTCGAGCATCTTCAGTGGGGCAGTATGACTGTTACTCAGTATGAGACCTGTTTTGTGGATTTGACCCGTCATGCTCTTCTTCTACTTTCTACCAATAGAGAGAGAGGGTGAGGAGGTTTATTGAGGGACTTGCTCAGCCTATCAGATTGCAGATGGCTAAGGAGACTGGGAGTGAGATATCTTTTCAGGAGGCGGCCAATGTCTCCAGGCAAATCGATATGGTTCTTGCTCAAGGAGGTCAAGGGTCTGACAAGAGACCTCGTCATTCCGGTGGGTTTAGCAGTGCCTCATCTGGAGGAAGGGGTACTTTGGTAGGGGCCATCCTCCCATGCTATTTCATTCAGCACTTCAGGCATCCCACGGTGCTCCAGGTGGTCGTGGCCCTCATATGTCTTATTCTGATCAGCTAGCCTACAACGCACCCCCATCTTCTATCAGTGCACCTCCGCTCTAGAGTTTTCAGGGTGGTTACTCAGGTCGACAGGGTCAGTTTCACGGTCAGCAGTCACAACAACCGAGGTCTTGTTATACTTGTGGTGATCTGAGGCACATTGCTATATTTTTCCCTCGTGCATCGAGCAGTTCACAACATCAGGGTTCTCGTGCCATGGTCTCGGCATCGGGTGCTACACCGCTCGCTCAGCCAGTTAGAGGTAGGGGTCAGGTAGCCAGAGGTGGTGGTCCGACCATTAGAGGTGGAGGTCAGGCCGCTAGAGGTGGAGGCCAGCCAGCCAGAGGCCGTCCTAGAGATATAGTTCAGAGTGGTGGGGCCCAACCCCAATGCTATGATTTTCTAGCAAGGCCTGAGGCTGAGTCATCTGACGCCGTTATCACATGTACTATTTCAGTTTGCAGTAGAGATGTTTCAGTTCTATTTGATCCGGGATCTAGTTACTCCTATGTGTCATCTTATTTTGATTCATATTTGGTTGTGCCTCGTGATTTTTTGAGTGCCCCTGTATATGTGCCCACACATGTTGGGGATGCCATTGTTGTAGATCGTGTTTATAGTTAGTGTGTGGTCACTATTGGGAGTTTTGAGACTAGTGTAGATCTTCTACTTCTCGATATGGTTGATTTTGATATTATATTGGGTATGGATTGGCTGCCACCTTATCATGCTATATTGGGATGTCACACCAAGACAGTGACCTTAGCCTTGCCGGGGTTGCCTCGATTAGAGTGGAGAGGGACTCCTGGCAATTCTACCAACAGAGTTATGTCTTATATGAAGGCTCGACGTATGGTCGAGAAGGGGTGTTTAGCTTATTTAGCTTTTGTTCGTGATTCTAGTGCCGAGGTTCCTTCCATGGATTCTGTGCCAGTTGTTCATGAGTTTCCAGAGGTATTTCCTGCAGACCTGCCGGGAATGCCACCCGACAGGGATATTGATTTCTGTATTGATTTGGCTCTGGGCACTCAGCCCATCTCTATTTCGCCATACCGCATGGCCCCGCTAGAATTGAAAGAATTGAAGGAACAGTTGCACGATTTGCTTGATAAGGGCTTCATTAGACCTAGTCTCTTGCCCTGGGGTGCACCTGTATTGTTTGTGAAGAATAAGGATGGGTCGATAAGGATGTGCGTAGATTATCAGCAGTTGAACAAAGTCACCATCAAGAACAAGTATCCATTGCCAAGGATTGATGACTTATTTGATCAGCTTCAGGGTGCCAAGGTATTTTTGAAGATTGATTTGTGATCTGGCTACCTTCAGTTGAGGATTAGGGCATCTGATGTCCCTAAGACACCTTTTCGGACTCGGTACAGGCATTATGAGCTCCTGGTGATGTCCTTTGGCTTGACAAATGCCCCAGCAACATTCATGGATTTGATGAACTGAGTGTTCAAGCCTTTTTCGGACTCTTTTGTGATTGTTTTTATTGACGATATCTTGATCTACTCCCGTACTCAAGAGCAGCATGAGCAGTATCTTAGGGTTGTGCTTCAAAAGCTAAGAGACAGCCAGTTATATGCCAAGTTTTTGAAGTGCGAGTTTTGGTTGGATTTAGTCGCTTTCTTGGGGCACGTTATTTCAGTAGAGGGCATTTAGGTAGATCCTAAGAAGGTTGAGGCAGTTCAGAACCGACCTAGATGCACTTCAGCTATGGAGATCCGAAGTTTCTTAGGATTGGCGGGCTATTATCGTCTATTTATGGAGGGGTTTTCATCTATAGCAGCCCCGTTGACCAGGTTGACCCAAAATAGTACCCCGTTCAGATGGTCAGACGAGTGTGAGGCGAGCTTTCAGAAGCTCAAGACAGCTTTGACTACAGCACCGATTTTGGTGTTGCCCACAAGTTCAGGATCTTACACAGTATATTGTGATGCTTCCCGTGTTGGGATCAAGGTGGTATTGATGCGGAAGGGCAGGGTGATTGCATATGCGTCGCGGCAGTTGAAGGTTCATGATAAGAATTACCATATCCATGATTTAGAGTTAGTAGCCATTGTTCATGCCCTGAAGATTTGGAGGCACTATCTTTATAGCATGTCGTGTGAGGTTTTCACGGATTATCGGAGCCTTTAGTATTTGTTCAAGCAAAAGGATCTCAATTTGATACAGAGGAGGTGGTTAGATCTATTGAAAGACTATGATATCACCATCTTATATCATCCCGAGAAGGCCAATGTGGTGGCCGACGCATTGAGTAGAAAGGCAGCGAGTATGGGCAGCCTTGCGTTCATTCTAGTCTTTGAGAGGCCGCTAGCATCAGATGTTCAAACTTTGGCCAACCAGTTTGTGAGGTTGGATATTTCAGAGCCCAGCCGGGTTCTAGCTTGCACGGTCGCTCGATCTTCTTTGTTTGAGCGTATCAGAGATCAGCAGTATGACAACCCTCATTTGTTGGTCCTTAGGGACACAGTGCGACCCAGTGGTGCCAAGCAGGTTACTGTTGGAGATGACGGAGTCTTGAGGATGCAAGGTCGTGTTTGTGTGCCTAATGTGGATGGACTTCATGAGTTGATTCTTGAGGAGGCCCATCGTTCCCGGTATTCTATTCATCCGGGCACCACAAAGATATATCAGGACTTTCGGTAGCATTATTGGTGGAGGAGGATGAATAATGATATAGTTGCTTATGTAGTTTGGTGCCTAAATTGTCAGCAAGTGAAGTATGAGCATCAGAGACCCGGTGGTTTGCTTCAGAAGATAGAGATTCCTGAGTGAAAGTAGGAGCGTATTACTATGGACTTCGTTGTTGGATTCCCACGAACTCAGAGGAAGTTCGATGTCGTTTGGGTCATTGTGAACAGGCTAACTAAGTCAGCGCATTTCATTCCTATGGTAGTTACCTATTCTTCAGAGCGGTTGGCAAAGATTTACATCCGCGAGATCGTCCGTCTTCACGGTGTGCCCGTGTCTATTATTTCTGATCGAGGAATGCAGTTCACCTCGCACTTCTGGAGGGCAGTACAATGTGAGTTTGGCGCGCGGGTTGAGTTGAGCATAGCATTTCATCCTCAGATGGACGGACAGTCCGAGCGTACTATTCAGATCTTGGAGAATATGCTCCGCGCATATGTTATGGACTTTGGAGGATCGTGGGATCAGTTCTTGCCCCTTGCAGAGTCCGCCTACAACAACAGCTACCAGTCGAGCATTCAGATGGCTCCTTATGAGGCATTATACGGTAAGCGGTGCTGGTCGCCAATTGGGTGGTTTGCGTCGGGAGAAGCTCGGTTGTTGGGCGCAGATCTAATACAGGATGCCTTAGATAAGGTCAAGATTATTCAGGATCGACTTTGCATAGCTCAGTCCAGGAAGAAAAGTTATGCCGATCGTAGAGTTCGTGATGTTTCATTCATGGTCGGGGAGAAAGTGTTGCTCCGGGTATCACCCATGAAGGGTGTCATGAGGTTTGGAAAGAAGGGCAAGCTGAACCCAGGTATATCAGACCTTTTGAGATTCTCAAGAGAGTGGGAGAGGTGGCTTACAGGCTTGTGTTGCCTCCGGGGTTATCAACAGTTCATCCAGTGTTCCATGTGGCCATGCTCCGGAAGTATCACGGTGACCCGTACCATGTGTTAGATTTCAGCTCTGTCCAGTTGGACAAGGATTTGACTTATGAGGAGGAGCCGGTGGCCATTCTATCCCGACAGGTTCGTTAGTTGAGGTCGCAGTGTTATCCTTCAGTATGAGTGCAGAAAAGAAGTCAGCCCGTCAAGGCAGCTACTTGGGAGTCTGATTCAGACATGCGGAGTTGATATCCCCATCTATTCACCAGTTCAGGTATTTTTTTATGTCCGTTCGAGGACGAACGATTGTTTTAGAGGTGGAGAATGTGATGACCTGATAGGTCATATCGTGTTTTAAAACCTAATTTTGTGATCTGAAGCCTTACAAATTATGTTTTAGCCTTCCTCGATTTGCGAGCGCAGTCCAGGCGTCTTTCCGAAAAGATTTTACTCTAAACACTGATACAAATAAGAAAATTTCCCTAAAAACTTCATTTGAGTTGACTTTGGTCAACAATTTTGGTAAAACGGACCCGAATTCATGTTTTGACAGTCCTAGTGGGCCCGTATTGTGATTTAGGACTTGGGCGTGTGTCATGAATCGAAATCGGAAGTCCCTAGCTCGAGATATCTGACTTTGTCGAAATTTGATAATTAAACGCTAAATGAATTGGAAATGTTTGAATAAAGTTTGACTTTTTGGATAACGAGTCCGTATTTTGGTTTCGGAACCCAGTATAGGTCCAATACCACATTTATGACTTGTCTGTGAATTTTATTGAGAAACGAAGTTGGTTTGACCTGATTCGGATGTCCGGTCGTGAAAATAAAAATTTCAAATCTCTCTCGCAAATCTCATTTGATTTGTTGTTCAATCCATAGTTTTAGGTGTTATTTTGGTGTTTTGATCACGCGAGCAAGTTTGTATGATATTTTTAGACTAGTGTGTACTTTTGGTTTAGAGCCCCGGGGCTCGGGTGAGTTTCAGATAGGCTACAAAGAGAAATTTGACTAGGAGAAATTTGTTGGTGTATCTGATCTTGTTGTGGGCCTCTGATCTCGCATTTGCGAGATCAGGCATCGCATTTGCGACCTCAGAGGGGTTCGCATTTGCGAGCTTCTCATCGCAAATGCGAAGAGAAGCTGGGCCACACAGGTTTCGCATTTGCTTAATATTCTTCGCATTTGCGAAGTGGTCCGAGGAAGGCATTCTTCGCATTTGCGACGATTGTGTCGCATTTGCGGTCATTGAGAGATCGCATTTGCGAACCATTCTTTGCATTTACGATAGTTCTTCGCATTTGCGGGCTTCGCATTTGTAAAGACCAAGTAGCATTTGCGACATCTGTAGCTGATGAAATATGACTTAGATGGAATTTTTGATTCATTCTTCAAATTTTCAAACCTAGAAACACAAGAGGTGATTTTCCAAAGAACTGTTCTTCCCCAAATCAATGGTAAGTGATCTTGAACTAATTTGTTTCAATTTTTCACTACTTTTTCCTAAGATTCAATCTAAAATCTAAAGTTTTCATGGTGAAATTGGGGTTTTTTTTGGGTAGGAACTAGGGATTTGGTAAATTAGGGATTTAGACCTCAAATTGAGGTCGGATTCCAAAACAAATTACATAATCGAACTCGGGGGTGAATGGGTAATCGGGTTTTAGTCCAAATTCCGGATTTGGACAAAGCGAGTCCGAGTGTTAACTTTTGTTGATTTTTTTAAAAATGACCTAAATTGAATTGTTTGGTTGGTAGTTTGCTAGATTCTATCGGTTCGGAGGCTTGTGTGAACGGAAAAGCCGTGATTGAGCTTTGAGTTTGGTCGTTGGAGCGAGGTAAGTGTCGTGATTAACCTTGACTTGAGGGAATATGAATTGTTATCTAATTGCTATGTGTTCAATTGTTGGGAACAACGTATATGTGAGGTAACGAGTACCTATGAATTGTTGCCGGGTTAAAGCATGTGGGTGGGGTTTAGTTTCTTGCAATTATAGCTTCCTTTCCTCATAATTATCTATTTTTGGACTAGTATTGTTAATAGGATCACTTTTATTACATTTACGGATCTTTTGGTGACATTTGAGTATTGATTTCGAAGTTGGGAATTGATATTGTGGAACCAAAATGTGGAAGTAAGACTTGTACTTGTTGTTTTGTTCTCCCTGTTGTGAATGTTTCATTGCATTGGTAAGGGGGAGTGTTAATGCACGAAGGGTGATGCTGTGCCGATTCTATTAATTTATGTGAGGTTGAGAGTGTTAATGCACGAAGGGTGATGCCATGTCATATTGTGAGTGTAATGCACGAAGGGTGATGTCGTTCCATGTTATGAGAGTTAATGCACGAAGGGTGATGCCGTGCCGTTTCTATAAATTTCATGGTAAGGATGAGAGTAAAACTATGAAGGGTGATGGCGTGCACTTTTCCTTTGCTGTGTTCATTGATTCTTATTGGTTCATAGTATATTTACTATTCAAGTTATCTTTCTGTTGTAGTTCTTTATCTCGTATTTTCCCTCAGCATATTTTCCCCTCCCGATATTACTTGTTTAATTCTTTATTGTTATTTGTATATACACTGTTAAACTGTACAAGTTTGACTTGTAGGTGTCTTGTCTTAGCCTCGTCACTACTTAGTCGAGGTTAGGCGCGGCACTTACCAGTACATGGGGTCGGTTGTACTGATGCTGCACTTTGCACTTCCTGTGCAGATCTTGGTATTGGTCCCTGTTGATCAAGAGGCATAGCAGCTCGGATTGGACCACCAGAGACTTAAGGTAGATCTGTCGGCGTTCACAGACCTTAAAGTCCCCGTCTACTTTTTTTTTGTTTTACTGTTTCTTTCGTTCAAATAGTTGTACTTCTTTCAGACTTTTACTTGTAGTAAATTCTAGAATGTTCGTTAATTGTGACACTAGATCCGGTTAGTGGTAAATGGTGAATTTGTTATAATATTCTGCAATCATTATAGCTTATTTACTATTAATTACTGAAATATATAAGAATTGACTTAATAATACTCTAACGTCGGCTTGCCTAGCAAGTGGGATGTTAGGCTCCATCACGGTCCCGACGGTGGAGATTTCGGGTCGTGACAGGAGTTGAAGAAGATGAGGAAATCCTAGGACACAAAGAAATCAATGGAGAGATTGAGAAAGGAGGTGACAAAGATTGCAGCAGCTGGTGATTTACCATTTGACCTACTGTTGGAGATAGATCCATCAGTAATAGCAGACCCATCAGCACCATCAGCAGGGGCACCAGCTGTCCAGTCTGACGAGCCAGACCTTGCTGCCTATACTGCCGATAAGGTGCTTCAGATGTTCACCAACCCCGTTACTCCCCGAGCAGAGGATGATGAGATCCCGTTGGAGGAGCCCGATGGTGGTGATGCTGCCATGCACCCTGAAACCACATAGAGAGTTTTCTTCACTCTCTACCCTTCCTTAATCTGATTATTGCTAAGCATTGAGGACAATGCTTATTTTTATTCAGGGGGGTAGTCTATTTTGGTTGGTTTGATTTGATGACATTGGCCTATAATAACTTTAATTCTATTTTTCTTTTTTCTTTGTTTTCTCTTTCATTATGTATATATTCCTCCCTCTTTTTTGATGTATATATTCTATTCTCCTCGGTTTGTATATTCATTTGTTTTACTTTCATTAGTTTATTTCATAGCTTCTTTATTTTGATTTGGTAGCTTCTTTTTATGTTTGAGTGAGCAATAAGCCTTTGGTTTTCTTAATGCCACGATTCTTTCCAAAGGGGGGGTTTTTGTGTGAACCGGGTAGCTCTTCCCAACGATGGATGGCGTGACAACCTTCTTAAGGGGAGTCCGTTTTTGATGTTTAGGTAAAAACAGTAGTATTAATGAATAAAAAAGGGTCAAGTGTGCTTCACTTGGTACCAACACACTTAACTACACGCTTATGGTTAAAGACAAGTTTTTTGGAAAGAAATGGCTCTAGTTAGTGACCTTGTGACTCTTGTATTGACTTAAGCAATCATCGAGTGGTTTAGTTGAACCATTAGCGATTTTTAATCTTGAATTCAGTTGTTGTGGGCCCTCGACTCTATCCTCTTTAACAATCCAGTTGTGTGAGAGGTAAGATATTTTGTTGCAAGTCCAATTGCGAATGGTCTAGAACTTGCCCCGAATGTGTTTCTAGGCGATATTCTAAGTTTTGCTTGGCTTGAGAAATGATTGTAGGCTCTCCTTGACCCGTTTTGAAACTTTCCATGGCCCACCAATGATTTTATCCCTAGTCAACCCATTTGAGCCTAAAGCCTTTTTCATTTGATAACCATATTACAAGCCTTTACCCATTTTATAGTGATCCTCTCTTGGCACCCGAGCCTTTCTAAAGCACTCATGAGAAATAAATGGAGAAAACATAAGTTTAGGGGAGAGATGAGGAGTTTGAAATTGGTATCAAGGCACAAAAAAGAGAAAAGAAATGAAGAAAGGGAAAGACAAAGAAAAAGAAAGAAAGAATAAAAGAAAAAACACAAAAAGAAAGTTAACAATTTGAAGGGTTGAAAGGATTCAAAAGAAAGAAAAAGTGCAAAGCATGGAGAAAACAAAGAAGGAGAATGTGAATATCATGACCAAGAAAGAGCGATGTCAAGTCTCTCTAGTGCCCCTAAGAAAAAATAAAATGACTCAAAGAGTCGGCAAAGCATGAGCCAACAAGAGAAAATAGAGTGCTTAAGGAAAGATGAACTCGTTTCATATTCCAACATTTACCTCCTTAGTCCAAAAGCCTTCATTACATGCCAAAATATCCCTACGTGATTTCAGCCGAGTAAGCTTACATTAGTGATGATCTATATGATGGGCAAGTATATGGTACTTAGAGTCGTACTTGTAACATTGTTTTGAGAGTGATGAGCGAACCTTTCTCAAGGTCCTTGAATTGAGTGCTATATTCTTAAGTGAGATAAGCTAGCGAAGAGTAAAGGAGGAGGAGTTTGGGATCTTAGTGACCTACATGAAAGTGCGAACTTCCTTGATGAGTAAAGTCAACTCTTGAATCTCAAGTATCACATTAGAGCTATTTGTGCTTTAATATTCAAAACATGGCCTTGTGGATAATTCATGAGTGTGTGGGTAATTATTGGTCCTAATTGATGTGTGTTTGATTCAACTTAGGCCAGCTGAAATAGCTTTTTTCTTGTAGAGGTGGGAATTACCTTATTTGCTTGAGGACAAGCAAAAGCTTAAGTTTGGGGGAGTTGATGAGTATAGATTTTGACTACTTATATGCACCATTTTACTTTCATTTTAACTCAAAAATGCTTAAAGGTATTCCCGAAAACTGATAAAATGTGCTTGCAGGAATATTAGAAAATGAGCCAAAACGATGAAATTCAACTCAAGAAGGAGTATTTTTGGACAAGGACTAAAACCAAGCAAAAAAGAGCAAAGTACGGACCACACAATATTGAGTGCGGCCGTAGACTATGAAGGACCTCTGACAGAATTATTTTGCAAAGTGCGGCCGCAGAAGATGAGGTTCAGAGAGATGGAGTTCTGGGTCCATAAAGAAGTGTGGACCGCACTATTATTATACGGTCCGCAGAACCTGAAGAAATACGGTTGCAATTCAGAATTGTGGGGCCGCAAAAGTCCATCCTGCCAAGCCCAGCTTCAAAGTGCGGACCGCACACAGAATTGTGTGGCCGCAGAACCTCTGAAAGTGTAATTTTTTTCGGAAATTTCAGTTGAGTATAAATAGTCTTTTTTGTCAAATTTAGGTTAAGTTTTGAACCTCAGAAATTAGATAGCCGTTTTTTACTTACTGCTTTGGGAAATTTTGTATTAGTTTATCATTTTAACATTGAATTTTCATCCCTTTATCATCTATTATGAGTTTAATCTTCTTTTCTCTTTAGTTTCTTCATTTTTTCCTATGAGTATCTAAATCTCTAGCTAGGGTTGTGACCCAACCCTAGTGTGGCTACCTAATGAGTGTTTGATTTAGGGCTTGTTTAAGGTTGGGTGTATGATATTTAGCCTAGTTCTTTATTGAATTTAAGAATTAATGATTGCAAATATTGATTCACGCCTGAAAACTTGGCTAACAAGAAATTGGGGTGAACTCAAGAAATTGATAGCCCAGTTAAAGGGTTGAATCTAGAGATAGTAAGATCCGACTTGAGCATATATCAATGGTTTTGTGAATTACCCATTTGGACTGGAGAAAGCCAAATTGAGCAAAACCACTCTAACTACCGAGAGGTATCGAGTGGGTAATTACGTGTTGATTGCTATATTACACCCCGACTAAGGAAACCTGCCCTAAACCCACAACCCGTTAGGTAAACACCTAGGTGGAAGTCACGGCCCTAGATCATTTATAAACTTGAAAAAACAACAAAACCAAAAAAAATATTATTCTATAGCTTTACATTTACAAACATTAGCATAAATTAGAAGTAGATCAACACAACCAAGTATGTGAAAGTGCACTTTAGGCACGTCATACGCTTAGTCCGAGTATATAACTAATCCAATATAAGCTCTCTGAGGAATCGACCCTGACTCAAGTTGGGTAATTATAATTGCATCGACCGCTTCACTATCCCCATTAGTGGTGTGAATTTGGGCGACATCACGGGCCCGGGGTTAATTTTTGTTGACTTTTTCAATACTAATCTAAATTGAACCTCTTTCATGCGTGGGTAGTTTCTAAGACTTATTTTGAATCGTTCGGTTGATAATTTGCTAGATTTGGTTGGTTCAGAGGCTTGTTCGAAAGATAAGGCCGTCGTTGAACTTTGAATTGGTTGCAGAGCAAAGTAAGTTTCGTGGTTAACCTTGACTTGAGGGATTAGGACTTGTTTGCCTATTTGTTAAGTGTTTAATGTATGGGTACAACGTATATGTGAGGTGACGAGTACTTATGCGTTGTTGTTGGGGTTAAAGCATGTGGGTTGAACTTATTTCCTTGTGATTTATTGTCTCTTTAATTATGACATCCATGCTTAGATTAGATTATTACTTATTTGATCGTTCTTTCCATATTTATGAATTAATTAGTAATGGTTGAGTATGTTGGAAGTTGAGGTTTGATATCTTGGAATCATAATTGACGTAAAGTACATCCCTTGCATTATTTATCTCCCGAATTTGTATATTCATTACGGCATGGTACGGGAAAATAATAAAGTACGAAGGGTGATGCCGTGTCATTTCATTTTCTTATTTACTGATTAATACTTGGTGAGAAAGATAATTAAAGCACGAAGAGTGATGCCATGCCAATCTATACCAGTTATTCATTGTTACATGGTGAGATCGAGAGTAAAACCACGAAGGTTGATGCCGTGCCATTTTATTTCTCTTATGACATTATTGTTATGGTAAGGATGAGAGTAAAATCACGACTGGTGATGTCGTGTGATTTTCATATCATATGTTATCTGTCCTCCTTGATTGATGATTTATTTGACTGTCTTGTGTTGTCATTCCAGTTGTGGTTATCGTATCTTTTCCCCCTTTCACATGTCCCCTCATAACTGTACATATTAAATCTCTATTTTGTTGTTATTTGGTACATATATCTATGTTTGTACAGGTTTAATTACGTGAGTGTCCTGTCATTACCTTGGCACTACCTTGTCGAGGTTAGGCTCGACACTTACGGAGTGCATTGGGTCGTTTGTACTCATACTATGCTCTAAACTTCTTGTGTAGATTTTGGTACTGGTCCCAGCTGTACGTGAGGTGAATTAGCTCAGATTATCACATTCGGAGACTTGAGGTAGATTTGCTGACGCCCGCAGACCTTGAAGTCCCCTTTCTTTTTTCCTCTTTTACTGTTCATTTCATTCGAAACAATTGTATTTATTTCAGACTCTATTTACTGGTGTTGTATTAGTTTGAGTTCCTATCCCTCGTTATTTATCATCACTTTGTGTCAAACTGTTAAAATTTGACTAATTAACTATCTCACATTGGCTTGTCTAGCAAGCGGATGTTAGGCGCCATCACGACCCTAAGGTTGGGATTCCAGGTCGTGACAACACCACTCTTTGCATATTCCATGATCACCTTGCCACCAGGAACTGAATTTGTCAAAGAAACACGAAGAGTTTACTAAGAGTCTGACAGAGTATTAAGAAGCCAAAGTTCTTGTATCTGATCATCAAAATTAACTCCCATCCCAGACAGTTGATTAAGTACATCCAAAAAATTATTTCTATGATCAAGCATAGGAATGCCCTCCTTGTATTTAAAGGTCATTAATTGCTTTAGTAGGAACAACTTGTTGTTCCCTGTTTTTGAAGCATAAAGAGTCTCTAGCTTTTCTCACAAGATCTCGCATGTGTCTTATATAGTTGCGGGCATTATCTTCAACCCATTGTCATATATATATATATATCCACATATTTGTTGGTGTTCAAAATTTCAATCTTCATCAGATATAGTCTCGGGTTTATGAGCTGCAAAAACTATTAGATGCATCTTCTTCACGAACAATAAATCTTTCATCTTGCTTCTCCAAACACTATAATTGCTCCCATATAAACATACCATCTTTCTCATATTCGCCTCCATTCCATACAAATTCGGATGAATAACCAAGGCTCTGATACTACTGTTATCTCGAAGAAGAGGCAAATTCGAAAATAAAGAAGGTAAAGAACACAAAATTTTAACGTGGAAAACCCTTCAAATCAAAAATAAAAATCACAGGATCACAAAGATTCAAAAAGTTCCACTATAACAATAAGAGGGTTATAAAAAGTTATCCAAATTGACTACACAACAAGTGCCAAATACAGAGTAATAATAGCAACAAGAGCAATAACAAATCAATTGAAGAAATAGGAGAAGCTACAAAAATTGAGCTGTTGTTTGGGGCTCAAAATTGGATTCTACGGGCTTTCAAATCCAATATTCATTGTTAAATCAAAGATCAAGATATTACGAACACTCAGTCAAAATTTGAGCCCGATCCAACGATTAACAAATCAGAAAAAGTAATTTGAAGTTGGCTAGTCGGAACAAAAACTGCAGCAAAGCAAACGCTTTTCTTCTCTCTTCTCTCTTGACGAAAGCTCTCTCAAAAACCACACTTATGTGTTAAAGTCTTTCAAAAACTTATGCCAATGAGCATAGAATAATTCTTCAAGATATCTCTATTTATAGATAATGAGTGGTGCTTTATTTTAAACCCAAAACCAATTCTAAATAGGAATAAAAATCGAATTCAATCCCGAATAGAAATGAAAATCGAAAGAGAATAGGATTAGGCCTTTGGGGCTTTGGCTGGACAAAATGAGATGTGCCCAATAGGGTGGGGGTGGGGTGGGCATGAAACAATGGGTGAAATTAAAAAACAACCAGAATTACAAGTGGTAATTAAAATATAGCCGCAGTTTCAAATGTAATCGAAATTTAGCCAATTTTCATGTAAAGATAAATCTAAACAAAAATACTGTTCAAATTTCGGAAAATATTTCAGCATTTTATACTTGAAGTTCATACATATGTGCTCCAATCTCTAGTATATTTATGCTGGGACTTTCAATGTGCTGGAGTTTCAGCGTAATATGTTGGAAGTTTATACACAAGTGCTCCAATCTCTAGTATATATGTTGGAACTTTCCGTGTGCTGGAGTTCCAGTATAATATGCTGGAAGTTCATACAGAGGTGCTCCAATCTCCAGTATATTATGCTGAAACTTTCCGTGTTACAGCAAAATAGAGTTATTTTTTAATGACTTTACAAATACTGGCTATTGTTTAATTTCCAGTCCAAAAACTGATTAGCCCGTGCTATTTTAACTGAAGCAATAGGAATAAAAAATAGCCTGTTTGGACAAGCTTCTGTTGGGTTAAAAGTTTTTTTTAAAGTTAAGTTGTTTGGTCAAACTTTTAGAAGGGAAAAAATATTTTTGAATAGAAAAGAACCAGTTTTTTAGAAGAAGAAAAAAGTATTTTCTCCCCAAGCACTTTTGAGAAAAATAAACTTAGAAAAACTTTTTAAAAGTTTTGATAAGCACTAATTGCTGCTCAAAAGTGCTTTATAAATTAATTAATCAAAAATATATTGCTTCTAACCAAAAATTCTTTTTTGAAAATCACTTTTGGGAAATACACTTATCAAAATAAGCTGATTTTAGAAGCTTGGCCAAACATGCTATAATTGCGCGTGAGTTTCGGATACTCAACGCATAAAGTAAAAAATATTATTCTCACTTAATATTTACACTAAATTAAATCTGTTTCTCCTATTTTATGTGGTCATGTTTGATTGGATACATAATTTAAGAAAGGAATAATGACTTTATTTATGATTTAGATTCTAAAACAGACTGTAGATATTCGTTTAAGTATAAAGTATCTCAGGGCAAAAGAGAATTTTAAAAGGAAATTATTTTTAAATATAAAAACATATCATTATTTTTTAGAAAAACTAAAAAAAAAATTATATCACATAAATAGGGAAAGTGAAAGTAATAGTATTAGTTTGTCATAATTAAGTGATAGCTTGATGTGAAAGTAAAATTAATCAATTATAATTAATTGATAAAGGTATATATAAATTATTTGTGTATATTAATAATCCACAAATGAAGAAGTGCAAGTAAAAAGGTCAAATCTTACCTTACTAATACTAACGAGGAAAGTGTGGTACTATCCTTCAATAAACATGCAAAAAATAAGAACTAGACAAAATTAAAAGTCTTATGATCATCATAAAACTTATCACACACTTTATAATAAATGCAATAAAATAATAAGTGATCACGCCTAATTTTAGTCCTAAAAACAATAAGCAGTCACTATAAATATAATCTGGTCTTAGAGTACGGAATCTAATCCCATAAAGAACTAAGGCTTAGCTATAACTTTTCAGCATCGCTAAGAAGACACAAGTTCAAACAATTTCCTAGTTATAAAGATTACATTTTTATTTTAAACTAATTAACTAACAAATACTAGAAAGCAATAAAAATTATCAGTTAAAGAGAAATAAGTGAATTCAAGAGAAAGGAGGCCTAGAGTTATGACTTTTCCAATTGTCGAAATCCTACTTGTTATGTCACCTATAATCACGCAGATTTATTCTTTACTGATCGTGAGCATCCTACTTATCATGATTCTCTCTTGAGCAATCACAATTATATAGTGGACGTATTCTCTGGAACTATTCTAACTGACAATTTGTCACTACTCACTATAATCACGACAAAGCTTCATTATCTCTAATTTCGCCTTTAAGCTCGTAGTATCGATCTCTTACATACGTAGAAGTGACTTTGTTCAACAGCTACCTAAATACACATTCTCTCTCGAACAACACGTAATAAACATACACATTAATCGAGGTCCCTTCAACCGACTGAAATAAGCACGTAATTGAACAAGTAAAGCAATTCACTTTGAATAATCATGTAATCTCCTACAAATCACAAAAGATATAGACGAAAATATACTAAAAAATATACATTTTTTATCATTTATCAATACGAAATAAAGGCAAGAAAGGTGGTGGAGTAAGAATACTCACACTGTTTTGTACTTGATATTTTTTTTATAAAAGAGATGGTCGTAATAACTCTTGTTGCTTAATGGTATTTTGATCTTTATCTTTGTCTTACATATCAGTAAGTACCGCTCTCACCTTGAATTGCACATGGTTATTATCAAAATCTGTTGGAACTTGTTGTACCCTTCTTTGCAAGTCTCACTAGAGGGGCTCTTGGCGGGTGCGGAGTTATAAGCTCGAACTTTTATTTCAATATAGTGTATTTGTGTTATTTATAAAATATGTACAATTATTTAATTAATTTAATTATTAGCAGTTGAAGACGTCGTTCTAAAATCTAAAATAAATTGAAATTCATGGCTCTGTCTTTGGCTCTCAAAACAATATCATACCCCTTTCCTGTTCTTGTGCAATTTAGGTAGACTTTTTGATGATATATCAACCTCAAAATTCTCTTGATCAAAGTGCTGACATTTGCATAATTTCAAGAGATAGACTCTTCAAAATCCTGTTGATCAAAGTCCAAATCAAATTGATTTATAGAGTCTGACACTTCCAGGTTATGTAAATTGCCTCGTTTGTTAGCTGGAATTAATGCTTGTTATCACAAAAGCCAATTGTAGCTCATTCTCATCCCCGGATATATTTCTGGATTTCTTCTAATACATTGTTCCATAAATAGACTAAGATGTTGAGTTTAGTTACCATCTACATCTACCGCAAGAAAATATTGTTTTAATTTACTAGTGTTAAAAAATATTAAATTTAGGTACCATGCTTTGAACAAAATTTACACTGAACGAAAAAAATAATAATTGAACAAAATTAAATTAAAGAAGAGAATAATAAATTTAAACCCGATACAACTATACCTCAAAGTGATGTCCACCAATACGTTCACATTTCTCACCTAAGGTGATTATGCCAAACCCCAAGTTAAACTAATTTTAAAATCTACGTCCACTGTAACCCTCGGAAACAAGGAAAGAGTATTTGATATATATTTGTGACGCTGTTTAGGTACTATCGTTCTTTCTTTCATCATGTCTAAACCAACTATGCCGTTTAAAGGATCAAGCCAATCAATATTGGAGGTCGGTAATGTTCTTCATCTCAGTGTAATCACTAAACTGAAATAGTGTGCCTTTTTAATAAGAGACCTTAGACTTTTTAATCGAATTTAATATATGCAAAAAAAAATAGTTCGTCCTTTTCATGTTTGTTCTTTTATAGTATTCTTATAAGATATGAATTCTTTAACTCCACATAGTAATATTATTATATTATTTATATTAATAAGGGTTAATTCAAGTTAATAAGTTGTTAGCCATGTGATTGCAATACATTACCTTAGATTTGGTCGTAAAACTTTTTATTTATTAGCCTCCAACTTGTGCAACTACTGCTTTGACAACCAGATCTCACTTATCAACATTACTTAATTGTTGTTCGGGAAAAAAATTGAGTCTTACTAATCAGGATTAAACCTGATTGATTTTAGCAAATCTACGTAAAAATGTGTTAAAATTTTGTTAACTGTTTACCCTAAAAGCGGATAACAATTGAATTTATATGTGATTTTAAGGATACATGATTTCGCTTGGCAGAAACTGAGAAAATATATGAATTGATAATAGAAATTGGCTGCAAAAGAAAATAAAGCAAACCAAATGAGATGTGCAGCTTTGGCCTTCGAGCTAGGTATAAACAAAATGATAGAGTATTGAGAGCTTAAATAATAGTATATTGTTTTGAACAGTGTGAGTCTGATGCCTTTACAAACAATTAAACCCTCCTTTATATAGTAGAAAAGTTCTACTTATGGTACAATTCTAAATACAGTAAGAAATCCCATGATTGGCTAATTAACCGGTCTCGTCTTGATATGTGCCGAGAATTCCTCCGTGATCCTCGCCCGATCACAGATGTTTCGGTTTTACTATTACTTGACTAGGTAAACCCCTTTCGATCTCACTCGATCTCTGTTCCGCCCCGTCTCGATCTTGGCTGATCTTCGTCCTTGACCGGTCCCCGAATTAAGGGTTCAACAATCTAACTTCGTACTGATGTTCGATATAACACGAGGCTGAACCGTGGAGTGTCATGATCCAACCTCGATTAGTCATAAGATGGGTAGGCCTGTTCTTACCGTATACAAATAGTCCCTCGTTTCTAAGAAATAAGATGATGAGAAACGATATGAACTTTTCCAAATCCCACCTCGAAGGGTCATGACGTAAATGACGAACCTGACCATGACATCAGCGACAAGTGGATACTGAAATGTCCCGTCGGCTTAGGTTTCGAGGCGTTACATTCCTATCAGTTGTTGTCGACTACTACCGGTTCTGAACCTTCATCTTAAACCTAGAAATATATCTTTATTCCTTTGCCCAAACTTTTAAATCTTCTTCATCCTTATCTTCTAATCCTTCGCTTTTCTCAGAACTTTGCTCTTTCAGATCTTCGTGTTTCTTCGCCTATCTCATCACAAAATACCAAGTGCTCCTTCTCAAATTCAATTCTTATTCATTCATAAAAGTAAAATGGCTAAGACTTCAAAAACTGTTCCACAAAAGGAGACTGCTTCATCGTCACGGCCGGCCAGCGAGGAACCAGCGACGGAGCCACACCCTGAAGAGTTCTTTCCCGGAGGGTGTGTCATTGATTCTGACTTCAAAATTGAAAAGACTTCTTTGGTGCCGGGTCGATGCGAGCCGATATCGAGGTATATATGCTCGATCCCCGATAACCTCCTCTCCTAGGTTAAAGAATATTGCAACTGGGATTACAAATATGTGGTGGTGCCTGCTCCCGAAAAATCAATCACCACCCATGTGGAAGGGTTCTTAAGTGTTTACACTTACCCTTTCATGTTGAGTCCCTTGGATCCGATTATCATCGATATTTGCAAGAAGTACGAGGTAACCCACGGTCAGATTCACCCTTTTTTCTGGAGGATAGTGATATTACTTCGCTTCTTCGTGAGAAGAATCGACGGGTGTCCCTTCACCCTCGACCACCTCATACGCCTATATAGTCCCCGACTCTATCGAGGGGCCTAATAAAACTTACTTGACGGGCCACCAGGGCACCTTTCTCGAGTATAGATGAGGATAAAGACAGGGGTTGGATGGGCCGATTTGTTCGAGTGAAGACCTTGTACTTGATCCCGGCCGAGCGTATGCCATTTCCTGAGAAATGAAATATGAATCGTAAGTATAACTCTGTCCTTAATTTTTGTTTATTGTCTTCGATTTTCTCCCTTTATTATCAGTGTTTTTCGATGCAGCTGCTGCCTGGATGCTGGGTGCGGTTCTCCAACTCGAGAACTGGGTCAGGGGCCTAGTGTCGCAGAAGCCACATGTTGAGAGCGCATGGCGTGACTTGTCGAAGGGCCAATGGGAGGCCCATAACCATGGTAAATTTTCCTTTATGACTCAACGATTTGACTATTGTTCGAATTTCTCTCCGATCTCACTCATCTTTCCTTCATAGGTCTTGGGAAGGACGTGTCACTAAGGCCCCCGTCTGGTGATGAAGAAATCCTTCCCCAACAATCCGCTCCGAAGAAGATAAAAGAGAGGAAGAGGAAAGGGGCTCCGAGCTCCACGAAATCGGATGAAAAGAAACCCAAAAAGAAGCAATCCCGTAAACCCAAGTGAAACATCATCCTATCTTTGGACTCAGTCCGTCGGCTAATGGATGAGTCTGAAGAAGAATAAGAAGAAATCGGGCTGGTGGCCCGAGTACAGGCTGGTGTCGATGCTCAAGGAATCCCTGAGACGGTGGGAGCTGAAATTGTTCTGCCTCGACCTGATGATCTCGGGAGGGAAGCCTTTGCCGAAGTCCCCGATCCAGAAAGAGTTGAAAATGCTCTGTCTCGGGATGAGAGGTCTATCGAGGAGGCGGTTGATGCTAGTGTAGAAACCATGCTCGAGGTGTCATAACCCAAAATCTCACCACAGGCGTCGTGATGGCACCTAGTCTCTAAGACTAGGTAAGCCGTTTTCAATTGCATTTTGAAGCCAATTTGTTTTTTGAAACTAAGTAATAAAAACTAACAGGAACTCTAACTGAATACATGGAATGATCACGAGGACCGAATATACAATACTATTTGATTATAAATTAACAGTACAATGAAATAAAAAGACTTCAAGGGACTGCGACGACCAAGCAGCTCTACTTTGAATCCTTACGATCCCGCTCTAACTTTTTCCGGGTCCGATACCTTCAATACCTGGCTCTGCACAAAAATGTGCCGAAGTGTAGAATGAGCACAGCGGTGCCCAGTAAGTATCAAGACTAACCTCAGTGGAGTAGAGACGAGGTACAGTCAAGACGCTCACTAGTCTAATAGCATGTGCAATATAATATACAAGATGGTAGGAAACAGATAATAATAAGGACATCATAAAACAACCAGTGATATGCACAACAAGACAACAAAACGCCATTTAATATCTCTCAACAAATAATAAATACAAGTACACCCAATTAAATCAAATTCTTGAATTAAATGTCCTTCACATATAATTCTACCAAATAACTCTCTTTCAAATATAATTTTCCTCAAATTAATATCTTTCAAAAATAATTATTTCATATAATACTTTCTAAATAAAAATCCTTCCAAATAAATATTTTGAATATAATTCTTCAATTAAAAAGTCACCATGTGACATCTCATTTCATAATCATAAAAATACGAGTCTCAGCCCATTTTCATATTTTTCATAAACACGGGTCTCAACCCATTTTTCATATCTCCAAGGCACTTCGTGCCCATGATTAAATCATCATATTTTTCCGGCACCTCGTACCCCCATTTCATATCACAACTGCACGGACAATTCACATGCCAATATCCTCAATGTATATAAGATCCACATGATCAATTTATTTCCACTAAAGTGAGTTTAGAATTTTTAAAATCAAGTAAAATATCAACAAATAATTGAATTTATTTTTAGAAATTATTTGGGTGAAGAAAATAACATTTCACTTAAATCAAGCATCAGATAAACTATTGGTTTGGTTGTAAAACTATTTAATTTAAAACATAATAATTCCTTTTATTTAAGTTGACTCAATCATCGAAAATCAGTAAGAAATAAAACAAGAAATATACTTCTTCAGAGTCTCGTGCTAAAAGGCCAAAGCCAACACAATACAACTACGAGCACAAAACACATAATAATAAAGTCAACTAGTACATTATGGAAGAATGCAAGAATTTACATATTAAATGAAACAAAATCACCCAAGGCAAGAACATAAATAAAGAAATATTAACAGGACACTCCCGAGGTACCACCTCGTAGTCCCAAATCATAAATAAATTCACAATATCTCATTTTTTTATATCACCGCAGGAGCCTTCACATTTAATTTTTAAAGAAATCATTTTTCCCGAAATAGCATCCCGCGTTTTAGCCATCCTTATCACACCGCATGACTTCTAGTAGTTCTCCTACTAGCCACACGGTTCAAGCCACCCTTATCTCACCGTATGCGTTTCAACACCCTGACCTTATATCACCGCATGACTTCTAATAGTTCCCCTATTAGCCACGCGTTTCAAGTCACCCTTATCTCACCGCATGGGTATCAATATCACAATATTTCAAAAATCGCACCTCAAGTGCCCAAATATCACAGCATAATACAACTTGCACCTCAAGTGCCCAAATATCACAGCATAATACAACTTGCACCTCAAGTGCCCAAATATTACAACATTTCGCAAATGTCACACCAAGTGCTCAAATCTTATAACATATCACAGATTGCACATCAAGATCATACAACATATCACAAATTGCACATCAAGTGCTCAAATCTTACAACATATCACAAATTGCACATCAAGTGCTCAAATCTTACAACATATCACAAATTGCACATCAAGTGCCCAAATATTACAACATNACAACTTGCACCTCAAGTGCCCAAATATTACAACATTTCGCAAATGTCACACCAAGTGCTCAAATCTTATAACATATCACAGATTGCACATCAAGATCATACAACATATCACAAATTGCACATCAAGTGCTCAAATCTTACAACATATCACAAATTGCACATCAAGTGCTCAAATCTTACAACATGCCACAGAAATCAACAATACATTATTTTCCACAATAAGGATCTCATGGCTCGACCCTAATGTACACAAAATCTTAACAAAAATATCCGGGAGTAAACAACTCAACAAAATAATATTTCACATAAATTCAAGGTGGCAATCGCACCAAATCAGCATATAAAACCAATTTCAACAAACAAGGATCTAAGCATGACAAATAGAGGATTTAATAAGTGCCAATAATTTTCAACTTAATACATAAGGGCGTATAAGGATTTTAATCAATGAAATTTGCACATATAAACCAAATACGTATTCATCACCTCACGTACATAGTTTTCAATTACACAATTTGCACATAATACTCAATTCTTAAGGGGTATTTCCCCCACTCGAGGTTAAGCAAGACACTTACCTCAAACTGCGCTCAATCAGTCAAGTAGTATGCCATTTCCTCGATTTTCCGACTCCGATCGGCTCGAATCTAATCATAATTTATTAGATTCAATCAATACAAATTGTAGGAATAAATTTCGTATGACAATACAAATTTTCTACAAAAATCCAAAATTTAACCCAAAAATCGCCCGTGGGGCCCATGTCTTGAAACTCGACAAAAGTTACAAAATATGAACGCTCATTCCGATACGAGTTCAAACATACCAATCTTATCCAATTCCGATAACAACTCGACCTTGAAATCTTAAATTTAAACCAACAGAATTTTCTAAATTTTTCAACCCAATTCACTAATTTAGTGATAAAAAACAACAATAGATTCATGTAATTTAACCAAAATCAAGTTAGGAATTCTTACCCCAATATTTTTCTTGAAAAACTCTCGAAAAGTCGCCTCACCCGAGCTTCCTTGGTCCAAAAATGAAAGAATGACACGAATTCGCGATGAACAAATTCTTCAAAAGTCATTTTCAAACTCTTCTCAGACAACCTCTAGTATAATGGTCATAACCTTTTTTACAAAACTCTAAATGATGAATGGTTTTACTTTTTGCAAACTAGACTTCAAGGGCTATAACCATCATTTGTTGTTCATCTCCCAATTCCTTATAGATTACGAGATATAAGCTTCCAAAAGTCAGCCCTGTGCAACAGAGATATCCAAACTCTTCCCGGATAGCCTATAGTGTATCCACCATAACTTTTTATGAACAACTCCAAATGCCAAATGAATTACTTTTATGAAAACTAGACACAAAGGACTACAACTTTTTTTTTTAAATCATCTCTAAATTCCTTATAGATTGCGAGATATGTGCCTCTAAAGTCAGACGACGAACAATAAAATTTCCTTCTTCGCGAACGCGAGAACCTCTTCGCGAACACGAAGAACAAAGTCCCAACAACAAAATCCTTCTTCGCAAACGCGAGAGGCTCCTCGCTAACGCAAAGAACAACACCATAACCAGCAACCAGCAGCATCAAAACACCCAAACTTGGTCCGGAACCACCCCAAATCAAACCCGAGGCCCCCGAGACCCTGTCCAATCGTACCAACCAGTCCCAATACATAACACGAACCTGCTCGAAGCCTCAAATCACATCAAACAACATCAAAGCTACGAATCATACCCCAATTCAAGTCTAATGAACTTTGAAATTTCAAATTCTATATCTTGTGCCGAAACACATCAAATCAATCTGGAATGACTTCCAATTTTGCACACAAGTCATAATTGACAGAACAAAGCTATTTCAATTTCCAGAATCGGATTCGGGCCCCGATATCAAAAAGTCAACCCCCGGTCAAACTTCCCAAAAATTCATCTTTCGCCATTTCAAGCCAAATTCCTCTACAGACCTCAAAATAATTTTCCGGACACGCTCCTAAGTCCATAATCACCATACGGAGCTATTGACATTATCAAAATTTCATTCTGGAGTCTTCTTCACACAGTTCCGACTACGGTAAAAATTCTAAGACTTAAGCTTCCATTTTGGGGACCAAGTATCCCAAATCACTCCAAATCGTCCGGTAACTGAATTCAACCACATACGCAAGCCAATACATATAATAAGAAGCTACTCAGGTCCTTATGCCACTAGACGACACTTAAATTCTTAAAATGACAAGTCGGGTCGTTACATTCTCCACCTCTTAAATAAACGTTCGTCCTCAAATGTGCTAATAATTATTCTGAGGTTACCGAATTGATAATTTTTGCTTTATACATATACTCACGGTTGGTCCCACATTATTGCATTGGAGGTAAGTCCAGCAACACCATCTCATTTGAGATTATTTCTTTTATCCATATTTGTGAACCTCAAGACCAATTTATTACACTCCAAACATTTCAGAAAGTCTGATTTTTCATCAACGCACGGTATTAGTCTCAACTGGCTAGAGCAACTCGTGTCTACGCACATATCAACTTTCTTGATAGCGTTGAAGTACTTCAAAAAAGAAATTTTGGGGTGTTACATTCTTCCCCGTTTAGGATTATTCATCCTCAAACACATAACATAGTTTATCTCTTCTTTCACACATATCAATCTCCCAATTTTGTTTTCTAACTCCAAAAATTTTCAGAATATTTTGGCAGAGTCTCCCCTATAAATGGTCCTATCCACCTTCCAAAGTAACACCAAAATGACTCCTAACAACACATCCACAAGGTATATATCAATAACACGGGTCTCAACATTACAAGAATTGCATTATCATTATGATATCAGGACATGAAGTACATCATATGTATGCTCATCACCACATCTAAGGTCTTAAAAGATGTTCATAATTAATTCCAGCATCATCAATTAATTTCATATTAACCAGTACCTCGTTTCAAATTTTTTCATAACACTGACAACATAATGTGAGAAGACCTCATAAATATTTGTCCGATTTAACGAGTCACATTTAACGCCACTGATAACGCCCAACTATGCCTTATAAAAAGGACTAAGCGGTCATTGCAAATATATTCTGGCTAATAAGTCCGGAGTCGAATCCCACAAGGAATTAACCTATCAAACACAGCTACTAGACTCGCACAAATTCACACAATCAATATTTAGAAATATTTAAGTAACATATTGGGTTTTATTATCTAAATATTACGTAATGAAAATGCAATAATTAACAACTAACTACGAACAGGTTGTAAACAAGAATTAGAATGATCTAAGGTTGTGATTTCCCCTATTGTCGGAATCCTTTCCGCTACGTTTCCTATAAATTTGCCTAAGTCTTCGGTACCGATCTTGAGGACTCTAACTGTTGTAACTCTCTCCCGAGTAATTATCACAATTTACTAGACATATTCTCCCGAATTACGCTAGCTGGCATTAAGTACAGCTCACTCAGATCGCACCAAGGTTTCGTTATACCTAATCCCACCTTTAAACATCCGTATTGATCCCTCTTATACGTTTAGGAGTGATGCTGTTCAACAACTACCTAAATATGCACTCTCTCCCGAGTAATACATACTAAATAGGCACAGTTGATTAAAGGGCCCTTCAATCAACCATAAGAATAATATAGTTGAACAAATAGAGAAAATACTACGGCAAATCTATATTAATGTAACAAGAAAATCATCCTTCAATAGGTTCCATCAAAACCCTAGATTAGGAAGTTTGCTACTCATACTCATAGTAACAATATCCCAAATATTTTGCATAATTAAAATAGAGAGTAAAGATGAAAAGATGTAGAAATAATGATTCTAACTCCAAGGGGTGATTCCACCAGCTCTTCTTGCCTCTAGCTGCCCAAAAACGTGGCTGCTGAAAGAACCCCCCTCCAAGTAGTGTTTTTAGGTCTATTTATATGTGTAGAGGAAACCCTAAACATGTGGGCCGAGTCTTAGTCAAACCCGGAATGAATTAAGTCTTCAAAAGTCGGATTGGACTTGGCCTTAGGCCTGGCGTCGCCAGCCTAACGCCTGGAATTTGGCTGGCCTCGCCAAGTTAAAGCTTGGTTCAGCCTGGCCTTAGGCTGGCCTCGCCAGGCTAAAGCCTGGTCCAGCCTGGCCTTAGGCTGGCCTCGCCAGGCTAAAGCCTGGTCCAGCCTGGCCTTAGGCTGGCCCTGGCCCAACCTGGCCTTTGGCTGGTCTCGCCATGTCTCTCCTTTTCACTATTCTCGAGCACACTTTTAACGTTTAAGTATCCATTTTGCTCTACTTTCATCTCCAATTCACCTACACATAAAATAGACTCCATTATGCACAAATAAAGTGTAATTTATCATTAAAGTATGTAAAATGCAAGGCACATAATGTACGAAACTATGGAATTAAAGCCACACATCAATACCCCACACTTAAACATTGCTCGTCCTCGAGCAATCAAACAACACTTATAGATATGACCTTTTAAAGAAATTCTCCTAACTCATTACCCCAAGAAGTTTTAAAATAGTTTAAGCACACAAATGTGACATCCTCGCCTCAAGATTCGACTCACAAATACCATGCCTTATTCACAATTCACTTACTTACTCTAACATGGATGTCAACAACATTACCTTTCCTTTATGAATCATGTGCCCTCATATAACAAAAGAGATTTGTTCCACACACAATAAATTTTAAGACCGTAGGAACTCAAGATAGGAACAATTCACTCGCTCTCAAAAATAACATTCATATGCTACAAAAGATGCACCATAGGACTTGCCTGTAGTGTAATACTCTACTAATCGAGTTCATTCAGTCTAAGATCAAGTAGGACTTTCATTGGTTGTAATGTAGGCTGCGCGTCGGGTAGGATACATTTGGATATGAGTTACTACACCTCCCTTAAGCACTTTAATACATATACTTTAACACACATCCCATACTTATGTCAAACCATAATTACATTAAGAGTCGCCACTTTTCAAAGAATATTCTTTTTCCCAGCAATGCAACTATTATTTTTTTTCGATTCAAGCGGCTCTTACTTTTTCAAAACAGTTTACCTTTCTCCTTATTTCATTAGTTCCATTCAAAAACCAAACTAATCACCCCACACTTTAACTTTTACAAAGTTCATAACAATTCGAGTGCTCATTAGAGATGAAAAGGTTCAAACTTGTAGTGTGGTTGCCAAAGAAATATGATTACAGGCTCAAAGGGGTTAACTACGTTACATAACTTTTAGGTGGGTAAACTATATATATCTGGCTTAACAAAGAAATGCCTATAGCACTTCTCAGACTGAACAAGACTACTATTTCGCTTTGCACACACACAGAGCAAGTTCTAGACATCAAATGCAATGCACAGAATACATACAAAACTCACACACGCATGGCACATAACTCACTCAGGATTGGTTTCATTGCGACACTCCAGTCAAAGCAGTTAAGCAAAATTAGGATTCTACGATTTAAGGTACTTATGCGAGAGTCAAAAACCGTGCCTAAGCGTCACAACCATAATACTAACTATTCTCAAGGCATAACAAAGCTAAGAGATATTTCTACAATTAAATGCATAGCTTCGTGGTTCCTACTCCTAACAATTAAAATTAACTACACCTGGTTCAACTAAAAGCCCCTGGAAAAGTACTGCGTCCCAAAGAAAAACTAAGGGAGAATTACTACACTACCTGCACACACAAAAAAAATCTTTTTGGTATTTTCTTTTGACTTACTTCCCTCAAGAAAACTGTCTGGGAGATCCATCGTCGGGATGATTCCAAATCTTTTTTTATTTTTTTACCCCAAATCAATTACTAAAGTACTAAAACACATACTAACACATTTAACACTAAATAACTAAATGACTAAAATTAACCATGTAGAAGTCGCCACCCCACACTTAGATCATGCATTGTCCTTAGTACATGCACAAAATGACAAAACACAAAAAATGAGTAGGGTGTGAAGAAACTCCCTGATCAAGCAACGTCTTCATCCTCTGACGCTCTCCACTCCTCATCATATTTGTCCTCCTCCTCCTCCTCATCATCATCTCTCTCACCATCTGACTGCTCTGGCTCAGCTTTAGACTGCTCTGGTGTGTTGATATCTTCATCATTGGGGAGTCTGTATCCATCTCCTAACCCAACCAGCTGCTTGGCATGAGCATTGAGCAGGTACCGGTGCTCCAATTCAGTCCTCTCCTCAGATGTGGCCTGTCAACCTCCTATCCTTAGCTGCAAATCCATCATCCCATAGAGATGGGCCATAAAACTATCATCCCGAGCATTGCACTCGGTACTTGTCAACGATGTCATGGCAGTCTCTTCTTTCATTCGGAGGCTAGTGATGTCCGTTTGTTGTAGGGGCTGATCAATGGTGTGGTCAAACTCTGGCTCCTCCTCAACCTCCTCGTGTCTTAAGTACTGAGTTAGAAAATTGGCAAATGGCATTCGATCGATATTTTTACTCGTTCTGACTACAGACATCTGGTAGCGGATCAGATGACCCACATTTACCCTTTGACCCATCATGAGGAAGTAGAGTACACAGGTCCTCTCACGGCTAATGAGTGTGTCATGATTGCATGGTAGGAGCCGTGCATTTATCAGTTTAAGCCATACTTGAGCCTCCGCCCTCATCTTCTTCTTGGGAAACCTCTTATGCCGATTAGCTATCTTATCCCGGACCCATGCTGCCATAGAATCGGCACCACAAAGCACGTGTCTTAACTCTCTGTAAGTAGGCCAGCGAATGAAGTGGTCCAATGGCTCCACAGGAACAGCCGGAGAACCTAAGAAGTTACATATGGCCTTAGGTAAAAAATCTATCAATCATCCACGAATTGGCACCAGCTGTTCAGTACTCTGTGGATCAATCCCTGCATAGAATTCTTGTACTAAGTTGAGATTAATGTTCCATGTGTTCTTGAATACATAACTCAACCCCATATCCTGAATGCCCCTCCAAATTGACGGATACTTCGCTTTCAAGCTGCGTTTATTGATAGCTGCTTTCGGGTGTACATGTTTAGGCCTACAACGCCTGTACCAATCCTTAGTGTGTGGTGGTATGCTGTTGATGCCAAACTCCTGTTGTCCTTGTGGTTGTTGACACATAGCTGCTATAGCTGCCATAACTTGTACTTCACTTAGATTGGAGGTAGCTTCCCCCTCTTTTCTCTTCTTTGGGGGAGGTGCTGAGGTCGCCTTTAATTTAACCAGTGCAGTGAAAGTAGCCTTGGCTTTGCCTGTGTCTTTTCTGGGAGGCATCGTAGTTCCTACACAAATAAGCAGTAGTTAGATAAAACTGCATTACACATTACACACAAAATATTTCCAGACTTTCCGAGGTTACTCAAACTTCACCTCGTCTTTTCTTAATATTAGAATCAAAGAAGAATACATGGGCTACCCGCGAGCCACCCTACACTTAAGATTTTATCGTGGTGTATGACTTCATAACACTAGTCTATTAATCCCGGAGACTCGGGCACCAATGGGGACAAGGAATGCCATTGAGGCATTATATCAAACACTTAACATGCATTAGTGCCATGGGATTTCTTATGGACATGAGGGATTGCCTCATCCTCCCAAATAGGCTTGGGGGTTCCGTACTACCACATGTTTTCATAATCGCAGCACCATTCCTATGGGGTTTCATGGGGTTGGGACACACAAACTCAAAACCACAATGAAGAACAACCACCAATTTTTGTGTGTAATTACCTGTACCTCTCTCGAAATTACAAAGTAAAGAGATTAAATCTTACCTTTGAAGCTTTTGAGAGGACGAAGCTGCCTGAGAATTTCTGATTAGTGTGAAAGAATAGCAAGACTAAACTTGACTTGAGAGCAACGTTGATGAGAAGATGTGAGTGATGGCAATTCATGCAGTGTTTTTGGTTGAGATCAACGTTGATGAGAAGATGTGTGTGCTTGTGAATTTCTTTTCTAAAGCTTGATATGTTTTTGGTTTAAGTGAGGTTAGGGTTATATGAATTGTGTTCAGTGTTTAGGGAATGTAATGTGAGGAGGTTCGGTTAAAATAACTTAAACTGGGCCGAACTAACTTACCTGGCGTCGCCTGGCCCAGTACCTGGCGTTAGCCCGGCGTCGCCAGCCTAAGGCCAGGCAGACCCTGGCGTTAGCCAGGCGTCTCCAGCTCCAACACCTGGTGTCCGTAAGGTGATGTTGAAACCCTGTTCGACTTGCCCAACTCACTTGCAAACTTGTTAGTAGCTAAAAAAAAAGGAAGAATTCTAACTACACTAAAAAAATCAACTACGAATTGGGTTGTCTCCCAACGAGCGCATGATTTTACATCGTGGCACGACGCAAATAATTGCACTTAAGGCTCGCTTAAACTTGGTGGCTCAAGCAAATGAGTCACCAACACTACCTTCACATCTTCCATGCCCAAATAATGTTTTAACCTGTGCCCATTGACTCTAAACGTGTGAGAGTCATTGGATGCAGCAATCTTTATGGCTCCGGTGGGGTGAATCTCCACCATACTAAATGGTCCCAACCATCGTGACTTTAACTTGCCCGGGAATAACCTCAACCTCGAGTTGTATAGCAATACCTTATCTCCGGGTTTAAAACTTCGCTCAAGAATATTTTTATCATGCATTATTTTCATTCTCTCCTTGTATAATCTTGTGCTCTCAAAAGCGTGGTAACGAAATTCATCAAGCTCGTGCAGCTCTGTGACTCTACTTGTGCCCGCAGCTTCTATATCAAGATTCAACTATTGCAGTGCCCATAAAGCTCTATGCTCCAACTCCACTGGTAGGTGACATACCTTCCCAAATACCAATTTATATGGCGTCATACCAATCGGAGTTTTGAAAGAGGTACGATAGGCCCAGGGTGCATCATCTAACTTTCTTGCCCAATCTGTTCTTGTAGCGTTTACAGTCTTTGTCAAAACACTCTTTATCTCTTTGTTCGACACTTCTACTTGCCCACTCGTTTGTGGATGATATGGGGTGGAAACTTTGTGATGTACACCATACTTTGCTAACAGCTTTGCGAAGGCTCGATTACAGAATTGAGTGCCTCCGTCACTGATTATCGCCCTTGGAGTGCCAAATCAGGTGAATATGTTCTTTCTCAAAAAATCAATTACTCCCTTAGCATCATTTGTCGGGAGCGCTGCAGCCTCTACCCATTTCGACATGTAGTCCACAGCTACGAGTATGTATTTGTTGCTATATGAGCTGACCATGAAATCGATTCCCCACACGTCAAACACTTCTACCTCTTGAATTGGATTCATAGGCATTTCATGTCGGCGGGAAATATTCCCAGTTCGTTGGCATTTGTCACAACCTTTCACCCATAAGTGTGCATCCTTGAACATTGTCGGCAGTAGAATCCCGATTCCAGCACTTTCGCGGCGGTCCTTACTCCTCCGAAGTGGCCACCATATGGTGATGCATAACAAGCCTGCAAAACAGAAGATTGGTCTATCTCGGGGATACATCTCCGGATCATGTTATCAACACAAATTCTGAACAGGTAAGGCTCATCCCAATAATACATGTGACAGTCACGAAAGAACTTTTTCTTTTGAACAGAGGAAAGGTCATAAGGAATAATACCGCTTGCCAGGTAGTTCGCAATGTCTGCATACCATGGCACTTCCTCCAATATCACTGCTAGCAATTGTTCATCTGGGAATGTCTCAGTTATATCTTCTACCTCGGCTTTCTTTTCAGCTCCCTCCAACCTTGAAAGGTGGTCTGCCACTTGGTTTTCTGCCCCTTTTCTATCGCGTATCTCCAAATCAAATTCTTGTAGCAAAAGAACCCAACGGATCAAGCGTGGCTTTGACTCCTTCTTTGCTATCAGGTACCTAAGTGCTGCATGGTCAGTATAAAGAATCACTTTTGAACCAATCAAATAAGACCTGAATTTGTCGAATGCAAACACCACAGCCAACATCTCTTTCTCAGTCACGGTATAATTGAGTTATGCACCGCTTAGCGTTCTGCTTGCATAGTAAATTGGGTGAACCAATTTGTCCTTCCGCTGCCCCATGACTGCTCCAATAGCATAGTCACTCATATCACACATAAGCTCAAATGGTTGTTCCCAGCTGGTTGCAACGATAATTGGTGCAGTCACCAGTCTCCTTTTCAGCTCCTCAAAGTCTAACATGCAGTTATCAGAAAACACAAAAGAATGATCCTTTTCAAGGAGTTTACAAAAGGGGTTAGCTATTTTAGAGAAATCCTTTATAAATCGCCTGTAGAACCCGGCGTGCCCAAGGAAAATTCTTATTGCCTTAACTGAAGTGGGCGGTGGCAACTTCTCAATTACCTCAACCTTAGCATGGTCAACTTCAATACCCTTACTGGACACTCGATGCCCCAGCACTATACCTTTTTGTACCATAAAATGGCACTTCTCCTAGTTCAACACTAAATTTGTCTCCACATACCTTTTTAACACTCCTTTTAAATCGTGCAGACAGTCTTCAAACGAATCCCCCACCACAGAGAAATCATCCATAAAGACTTCCATAATATCTTCAACCATGTCAGTGAATATGGCTAACATATAGCTCTGAAAGGTGGCAGGTGCATTGCATAGGCCAAACGGCATTCTCCGAAAGGCAAAGATGCCATACGGGCAAGTGAATGATGTCTTCTCTCTATCCTCAGGGGCTATGGAAATCTGATTGTACCCCGAATATCCATCCAAAAAGCAGAAGTGAGACCTCCCTGTCAGTCTATCCAACATTTGGTCAATGAATGGTAAAGAAAAATGGTCTTTCCGGGTGGCCGTGTTCAGTTTTCTATAATCCATACAAATTCGCCAACCCGTAACTGTACGAGTTGAGATCAACTCATTATTCTCATTGGGCACTACAGTCATTCCACCCTTCTTTGGCACACACTGAACTGGGCTAACCCAATTACTGTCAGAGATTAGGAAGATGATTCCCGCATCTACCCAGTTGATCACCTCTTTCTTCACCATTTCTTTGATGTTGGGGTTTAGCCTTCTTTGATGTTCTCTGGAAGGTTTGTGCCCATATTCCAATAGAATCTTATGCATACAAAATGTCGGGCTGATCCCCCTAATATCTAAAATGGTCCAGCCAATTGTAGTCTTGCATTCCATTAACACCTGCAAAGGTTGTTCTGCCTGCACATCTAACAAGCTGGATGAGATAATAACAGGTAAAGTGGATTTAGGTCCCAAGAAAGTATACCTGAGGTGAGGAGGTAACGGTTTTAGTTCCAACTGTGGTAGCTCTTCAATTGACGGCTTAGCTGGAGGTGTTTTTCTTTCTTCTAAGTGTAAGGGCTCAAATTCGAGCTCTCTTTTCCAGTACCCTCGCCCTTCAAGGGCTAAAACCCACTCTACCAAGTTTTCACCATTCATTTCTTCTAAGTTCATAAGGCACGCTGCTAGAGGGTCTTTTGCATTCAGAGTCTCATCTTCCTCCTCCAAGATCACATCCACAGCTTCTATCAGAGAGCAGTTAGCAAACTCACTGGGTCGCCATATAGATTTTTGCACATTAAACGTTATCTCTTCATCGTTTAATCTCATCTTTAGCTCTCCAGTTTCACAATCAATTAGGGCTCTACCAGTGGCCAAGAACGACATTCCCAAAATTATGGGAATCTCCTCGTCAACCCGGCAGTCTAAAATGATAAAATCTACTAGGAAAACAAACTTCCCCACATGTACTAATACGTCATCAGGGATACTAGAGGGCCTCTTCACTGTCCGGTCGGCCAGCTGTAACAACATAGATGTGGGTCTAGCTCTTCCAATGCCTAACCTTTTGTAGATAGTCAAGGGCATCAAGTTTATGCTTGCCCCCAAATCACAAAGTGCCTTAGCAAACGCATAGTTGCCTATTGTGCATGGGATTGTGAAACTCCCTGGATCAGATAACTTCTCAGCTATGGGTCTTGTCACAACAGCACTACATGTCTGAGTTAGTGTAACCGTGGCCAAGTCTTGAAAGTCGAACTTACGAGACATCAAGTCCTTCATCATTTTTGCATAACCAGGCATCTCCTTTGAGGCATCAATCAATGGAATGTTTACCTGACTTTGCTTCAACATCTCCAAGAATTTCTTATATTGCTCATCTTTTTGATATTTGGCCAATCTTTGGGGAAAGGGTGCTGGAGGACGCTTCTTTAATATGGTTTGATTTTGAACCTGCTCTGGCACTGTTTCTGTTGCCTTCTCTTGCTCTAACTTAGTTTCCTTCGCGACTTCTTTTTCTTTGCTTATTTCGGCTGGCGCATGTTGTACCATCACCTCTGTTAACCCTATTGAGTCATCTATCTTGATGGGTATAGGCACAAGTGTTTCAGTAGGCCGGCTTTCGCGAGCCATCTCTTGCTCCAAATCTAGGTCTCTACCATTTCGTAGACTCACTGCCATAAGCTATTTTGGGCCCTGTTCTTTTGGATTGACTTGTGTATCTACAGGTAACTCCTCTTGGGGATGATTGTTTAGGGCCATAGAAATCTGTCCTAATTAAATCTCAATACCCTTTATCGCTGATTCATGCGAGTCTACCCTATGTTGTATTTTTCCTGTGGACCCAATCAATTGTTGCAGCATTCCCTCAAGTTTTGTAAACCTATCCTCTGGTCTCATAATCTGTTTTTGTTGAGGTTGTTGATAAGTCAGTGGTTGATTTTGCTGGATGTAGCTTTGTTGCCTTTGGTAAGGCGCAACTTGACCCATTGGTCGCATAGCTCCAGGATTGTTGTTGTTATTGTACTGCTGTTGCGCTGGTCTATATTATTGATTATGTTGACCCCAATTCAGACCACCTTGCCTCTGTCCCCCATAGTTGGCTACATAGTTCATATCTTCATGATATTGCTGGTTGTCACCTTCCACACTCCACGAGCAAACATATGGTTGGTTAATGCATGGTGTACATAAGCCCCCATTAGTTGTGTCAACTATGTGAACCTGCTGCCTCTGGCCTGATTCATCAATCTGTTTGGTGAGGATACTTATTTGTGTCATTAGAGTGGCCACATTCTCAGCTATGGAGTTGTTTGGGTCCAACGCCACTAAGTGAACTACCATAGTGATCGTGGAGGCTCTAGTCATCCATCCTGAGTTTTGTGCCATCTTATCAAGTAGGATCTTGCATTCTGGGAATGTTTTACTCAGAAATGCTCCACCTGCTGAAGCATCAACATTGGCCTTTAAGCTGTCAGCTAGTCCCATGTAGAGTCTCTGCCCCAACATCTGATCTGGAATACGATGATATGGACACTTAACCAACATGCCCTTGAACCTCTCCCATGTTTCTTGTAGTGATTCTGTTGATCTCTGTCTGTAGCTTAATATATCATCAATCTATGGGGCAGTTTTATTTGGTGGGTAGAATTTGTTCAAAAATTGACTAATTCCTCCCATGTAGTGATGAAATTTATGGGGAGTGAATTAAGCCAAGTCTGAGCTTCTCCTATCAGCGAGAATGGGAACAACAAAAGCTTTATTGCGTCCGGTGTTACGTTAGGTTGCCTTTGCGTTCAACATATTGACATAAAATTCTTCAAGTGCTGCTGAGGATCTTCAATGTGTGACCTGAGAACAGTCCCTTGTTCTGCAACAAATGTAGCATGTTATTTGTGATTTGGAATGATTCTGCTTGTATTTGAGGGACTGCATTTGCGGTTAACAGATTGTCGGCGGTGGGTTGTGCCCAATCATATAATGCTATTTTTGGTATAAGAGGCACCACACCCCGAATGTTTGGTTCATTCTCATTGTTTCTGTTGTTTATTGGATTTTCTATTCCGTCCGCCATGTGTGATTCGATTTGTTCTCTCGAGTTTCGTTGTTGTTTGCTTCTCTTGTTTGCACGATTTAGTGCCTTGAATACTTTCTCAGGATCTAATATCGCTTCAAGCAATTCACCAGTTCTTGAGGAATTCCTAGGCATGCACCTGTAATGCCCAAGACTACAAATGTTAAAATTTCAATGTATTTGGTTTAAAATGGGAAAATTGACTACACTAATAATTCTAGAACTTCTTTTAGTTGTAATTAATACCGTTAACTCTCCGGAAATAGCGCCAAAATTTGATAACGCCCAAATATGCCTTATAAAAAGGACTAAGCGGTCGTTGCAAATATATTACGGCTAATAAGTCCGGAGTCGAATCCCATAAGGAATTAACATATCAAACACAGCTACTGGACTCAGACAAATTCACACAATCAATCTTCAGAATTTAAGTAACATAATGGGTTTTATTAACTAAATATTACGAAATGAAAATGTAATAATTAACAACTAACTAGAACAGGTTGTAAACAAGAATTGGAATGATCTAAGGTTGTGATTTCCTCTATTGTCGGAATCCTTTCCGCTACATTTCCTATAAATTTGCCTAAGTCTTCTCTACCGATCATGAGCACTCTAACTGTCATAACTTTCTCCCGAGTAATTAACATAATTTACTAGACATATTCTCCCGAATTACGCTAGCTGGTATTAAGTACAGCTCACTCAAATCGCGCCAAGGTTTCATTATCCCTAATCCCACCTTTAAACCTCCGTATTGATCCCTCATATACGTTTAGGAGTGATGTTGTTCAACAACTACCTAAATATGCACTCTCTCCCGAGTAATACATACTAAATACGCACATCTATTTGAAGGGCCCTTTAATCAACCACAAGAATAATATAGTTGAACAAATAGAGAAATAAGGACTAAGTGGTCATTGCAAATATATTCCGGCTAATAAGTCCGGAGTCGAATCCCACAAGGAATTAACCTATCAAACACAGCTACTAGACTCGCACAAATTCACACAATCAATATTTCGAAATATTTAAGTAACATATTGGCTACTTAAATATTGGGTTTTATTAGCTAAATATTACGTAATGAAAATGTAATAATTAACAACTAACTACGAACAAGAATTAGAATGATCTAAGGTTATGATTTTCCCTATTGTCGGAATCCTTTCCGCTACGTTTCCTATAAATTTGCCTAAGTCTTCTGTACCAATCATGAGCACTCTAACTGTTGTAACTCTCTCTCGAGTAATTACCACAATTTACTAGACATATTCTTCCGAATTATGCTAGCTGGCATTAAGTACAGCTCACTCAGATCGCACCAAGGTTTCGTTATCCCTAATCCTACCTTTAAACATCCGTATTGATCCTTCATATACGTTTAGGAGTGATGTTGTTCAACAACTACCTAAATATGCACTCTCTCCCGAGTAATACATACTAAATAGGCATAGCTGATTGAAGGGCCCTTCAATCAACCACAAGAATAATATAGTTGAACAAATAGAGAAAATACTACGGCAAATCTATATTAACGTAACAAGAAAATCATCCTTCAATAGGTTCCATCAAAACCCTAGATTAGGAAGTTAGTTACTCATACTCATAGTAACATTATCCCAAATAGTTTTCATAATTAAAATAGAGAGTAAAGATGAAAAGATGTAGAAATAATGATTCTAACTCCAAGGGGTGATTCCACCAGCTCTTCTTGCCTCTAGCTGCCCAAAAATGTGGCTGCTGAAAGAACCCCCCTCCCCTCCAAGCGGTATATTTNAGGGGTGATTCCACCAGCTCTTCTTGCCTCTAGCTGCCCAAAAATGTGGCTGCTGAAAGAACCCCCCTCCCCTCCAAGTGGTATATTTAGGTCTATTTATATGTGTAGAAGAAACCCTAAATGTGTGGGCCGAGTCTTAGTCAAACCCGGAACGAATTAAGTCTTCAGAAGTCGGATTGGACTTGGCCTCAGGCCTGGCATCGCCAGCCTAACGCCTGGAATTTGGCTGGCCTCGCGAGGCTAAAGCCTGGTCCAGCCTGGTCTTTGGCTGGCCTCGCCAGGTCTCTCCTTTTCACTATTCTCGAGCACACTTTCAACGTTTAAGTATCCATTTTGCTCTACTTTCATCTCCAATTCACCTACACATAAAATAGACTCTATTATGCACAAATAAAGTATAATTTATCATTAAAGCATGTAAAATGCAAGGCACATAATGTATGAAATTATGGAATTATAGCCACACACCAGCCACCTGGGCACTCATCTTATAGGTTAAAACTCAATATTTACAGAACAAAAATGGCTGAATATGCACAAGAAATTTACAAGAATTATCAGATAAGCCTAACAGGCATGACTCCCTATTAATATTGTTGTACAAATTACATTTTACAAAGGAAAAATTTTAAACTCATAAATATTGTACCATAAGGACCTCGTCCTTATATAACTTCCACCGCGACTTGTAGTCCGGTTTAAATATTTCACATCATATATAAATTGCGAGGATCTCGTCCTAAACTCCGAATCACAAGTATTTTGCACATTGTGCCAACTGGAATTTCAATTTCCTTTCTTTCTTCATTTCAATATATTCCATAAAAATCTTTCACAACACATAATGAACCCTCATACCGGTAGGGCGTATAATTCATAAACATTAGAATCAATTATTCTGAAACACATTAATCCCACTGTAATGAATAATAAAAATTACTTTNCCTTCAATCAACCACAAGAATAATATAGTTGAACAAATAGAGAAAATACTACGGCAAATCTATATTAACGTAACAAGAAAATCATCCTTCAATAGGTTCCATCAAAACCCTAGATTAGGAAGTTAGTTACTCATACTCATAGTAACATTATCCCAAATAGTTTTCATAATTAAAATAGAGAGTAAAGATGAAAAGATGTAGAAATAATGATTCTAACTCCAAGGGGTGATTCCACCAGCTCTTCTTGCCTCTAGCTGCCCAAAAATGTGGCTGCTGAAAGAACCCCCCTCCCCTCCAAGTGGTATATTTAGGTCTATTTATATGTGTAGAAGAAACCCTAAATGTGTGGGCCGAGTCTTAGTCAAACCCGGAACGAATTAAGTCTTCAGAAGTCGGATTGGACTTGGCCTCAGGCCTGGCATCGCCAGCCTAACGCCTGGAATTTGGCTGGCCTCGCGAGGCTAAAGCCTGGTCCAGCCTGGTCTTTGGCTGGCCTCGCCAGGTCTCTCCTTTTCACTATTCTCGAGCACACTTTCAACGTTTAAGTATCCATTTTGCTCTACTTTCATCTCCAATTCACCTACACATAAAATAGACTCTATTATGCACAAATAAAGTATAATTTATCATTAAAGCATGTAAAATGCAAGGCACATAATGTATGAAATTATGGAATTATAGCCACACACCAGCCACCTGGGCACTCATCTTATAGGTTAAAACTCAATATTTACAGAACAAAAATGGCTGAATATGCACAAGAAATTTACAAGAATTATCAGATAAGCCTAACAGGCATGACTCCCTATTAATATTGTTGTACAAATTACATTTTACAAAGGAAAAATTTTAAACTCATAAATATTGTACCATAAGGACCTCGTCCTTATATAACTTCCACCGCGACTTGTAGTCCGGTTTAAATATTTCACATCATATATAAATTGCGAGGATCTCGTCCTAAACTCCGAATCACAAGTATTTTGCACATTGTGCCAACTGGAATTTCAATTTCCTTTCTTTCTTCATTTCAATATATTCCATAAAAATCTTTCACAACACATAATGAACCCTCATACCGGTAGGGCGTATAATTCATAAACATTAGAATCAATTATTCTGAAACACATTAATCCCACTGTAATGAATAATAAAAATTACTTTTGGACTTATAGCCCTCAATAGTGTACAAAAATAAATGACAGACACAGGCTCACACCTTCAAATCTCCCAATAGGGATAAACATATAAGTGCGTCACAAATTTACGAAGCTCACCCATAAGTGGAGCATAATAGGAGGACTCACCTCAATATTCAGAACTGAATCAAATTAAGGAAAATATCTTTTTTATAACAGAATCAGGATCGTACCTGTAACGACACCGTCTGGTGTATTGACCTCAGCCAAAACATAGCGATTATATCAACGAGTCGGGTCTCCACCTCTTAGGTGTCCACTACCCGCCCGTCCTCCACCTCTTACTGACTATGCACGTGGAGTATCAACTGGAATAAAGCTTGTAGTTGGGGTGTTCTGATGCAATCCACCCCTCCTAAGTCTAGGACAATCTCGCATGATATGCTTAGTATCACCACACCCATAACAATCCCTCTGAGGTCGTGACTGCTCGTACTGAGTCTGTGCCGGATAACTGGAATAACCACTGTAAGAATCTCGTGTCGATGGGGGACTGTAAACTGGAGCACTCTGAGTAATTTGATGTGCGGACTAAGCTGGCCGACTGCTCGAGCCTCCGCTATAATGTGTCCTAGCTAAAGAGTAAAATCCACTGAACCCTTCAGATCTTCGAGACCTTTTGGCCTCCTTAGACTCCCTTTCCTCGCCCAAAACACCCTCAATCTTCCTTGCAATCTCCACTACTTGTTGAAATGGAGCATCAGTTTGCAACTCTCGATCCATGCATATTTTAATATCATAATCGATCCCCTCAATGAATCTGCGGACCCGTTCTATAATTGTAGGAACTAAGATAGGTGCATGATGGGCTAACTCACTGAACCCGATAGTATATTCTGACACTGTCATAGTGTCCTCACGCAACCATTCAAACTCTGTGCGCCACGCATCTCGGAGAGTCTGGGGAACAAATTCTTTCAAGAACATTTCTGAAAATTGAGCACAAATTGGTGGTGTTGCATCGACTGGTCTACCTTCTTCATAAATTTGCCACCACTGATACGCTACGCCTGACAGGTGTAATGTAGTAAAGGCAACTCCGCTCACCTCCACAATACCCATGGTACGGAGAATACTGTGACAATTTTCTAGAAATCCTTGGGCATCCTCTGTAGTTGTGCCACTGAAAGTAGGTGGACTATACCTCTTAAACCTTTCAATTCTCTTTTGTTCTTCTTCTAATGCCTCGGGCTTGACCTCAGGCCGAACCGAAATAACAGGTTGTACCGGTACTACACCCGAAACCTGACCAACGTGAACCTGATGCTCTGGAGTTGTGGTAGGAGTCTGAGCTACTTCCTCAATCTATGAAATATTTGGTGCAACAGAGATCAATCCCGCCTAAGTTAATGTACCAAACATACTCAGGAACTGTGCTAAGGTCTCCTAAAGTCTGGAGTAACAATTAGGTTCTTTTGATACATATCCCCCAACTGGAGCTACTGGTGGCTCCTCAACTGTTGTTCTGACAGGTGCTCTAGTCGCAGCACGAGCCCTTCCTCGACCTCTACCTCTACCTCAGCCTCTACCTCGGCCCCGGCCTCTTGCAGCCCTAGCAATATGTGCGGATGCTTGCTCAGCTAATTCGATAGCACGTGCCCTCACCATTTGTGAGAGAATATAGAAACAAAGGCTCAAATTCCAAAATCAACAAATTTCGCACGACAGAAATGAAAGAAGTGGTTAATTCCTAATAGTTTTGTAGCCTCTCGAAGATAAGTAAAGGCGTCTCCGTACCAATCCGCAAGACTCTACAAGAGTCGTTCGTGACTCGTAGAACCTATGAACCTATGGCTCTGATACCAACTTGTCACGACCCAAAATCCCACCACAGGTGTCGTGATGGCACCTAGTCTCTAAGACTATGTAAGCCGTTTTCAATTGCATTTTGAAGCCATTTTTAAAACTAAGTAATAAAAACTAACAGCAGAATAAATATGAATATACAACCTCCCAAGACTGGTAGTACTAAGTCACGAACTCTAACTGAATACATGGAATGATCACGAGGACCGAATATACAATACTGTTTGATTACAAATTAACAGTACAATGAAATAAAAAGACTCCAAGGGACTGCGAAAATCAAGCAGCTCTACCTTGAATCCTTACGATCCAGCTCTAACTCTGTCCGGGTTCGATACCTCCAATACCCGGCCCTGCACAAAAATGTGCAGAAGTGTAGAATGAGCACACCACAGCGGTGCCCAGTAGGTATTAAGACTGACCTCAATGGAGTAGAGACGAGATACAGTCAAGACACTCACTAGTCTAATAGCATGTGCAATATAATATACAAGATGGTAGGAAACAGATAACAATAAGGACATCATAAAACAACCAGTGATATGCACAACAAGACAACAAAACACCATTTAATATCGCTCAACAAATAATAAATACAATTACACCCAATTAAATCAAATTCTTGAAATAAATGTCCTTTATATATAATTCTACCAAATAACTCTCTTTCAAATATAATTTTTCTCAAATTAATATCTTTCAAAAATAATTCTTTCATATAATACTTTCTAAATAAAAATCCTTTCAAATAAATATTGTAAATATAATTCTTCAATTAAAAGGTCACCATGTGACACCTCATTTCATAATCATAAAAATCATAATCATAAAAATCATAATCATAAAAATACGGGTCTCAGCCCATTTTTATATTTTTCATAAACACGGGTCTCATCCTATTTTGCATATCTCCCATAATTAAATCATCATATTTTCCCGGCACCTCGTGCCCTCATTTCATATCATAACTGCGCGGACAATTCACATGCCAATATCCTCAATGTATATAAGATCCACATGATCAATTTATTTTCACTAAAGTGAGTTTAGAATTTTTAAAATCAAGTAAGAAATCAACAAAGAATTGAATTTATTTTTAGAAATCATTTGGGTGAACAAAATAACATTTCACTTAAATCAAACATCAGATAAACTACTGGTTTGGTTGTAAAACTATTTAATTTAAAACATAATAATTCTTTTTATTTAAGTTGACTCAATCATCGAAAATCAGTAAGAAATAAAACAAGAAATATACTTCTTCAGAGTTTCGTGCTAAAAGGCCAAAGCCAACACAATACAACTACGAGCACAAAACACATAATAATAAAATCAACTAGTACATCATGGAAGAAGGCAAGAATTTACATATTAAATGAAACAAAATCACCCAAGGCAAGAACATAAATAAAGAAATATCAATATGACACTCCCGAGGTACCGCGTCGTAGTCCCAAATCATAAATAAATTCACAATATCTCATTTCCTTATATCACCGCGGGAGCCTTCACATTTAATTTTTAAAGAAATCATTTTTCCCGAAATAGCATCCCGCGTTTTAGCCATCCTTATCACATCGCATGACTTCTAGTAGTTCCCCTGCTAGCCACGCGTTTCAAGCCACCCTTATCTCATCGCATGCGTTTCAACACCCTGACCGTATATCACCGCATGACTTCTAGTAGTTCCCCTACTAGCCACGCGCTTCAAGCCAATCTTATCTCACCGCATGCATATCAATATCACAATATTTCACAAACCGCACCTCAAGTGCCCAAATATCATAACATAATACAACTTGCACCTCAAGTGCCCAAATATTTCAACATTTCACAAATTGCACACCAAGTGCTCAAATCTTACAACATATCACAGATTGCACATCAAGTGCTCAAATCATACAACATATCACAGATTGCACATCAAGTGCTCAAATCTTACAACATATCACAAATTGCACATCAAGTGCTCAAATCTTACAACATGCCACAGAAATCAACAATACATTATTTTTCACAATAAGGAGCTCATGGCCCGACCCTAATGTACACAAAATCTTAACAAAAATATCCGGGAGTGAACAACTCAACAAAATAATATTTCACATAAATTCAAGGTGGCAATCACACCAAATCATCATATAAAACCAATTTCAACAAACAAGGATCTAGGCATGACAAATAGAGGATTTAATAAGTGCCAATAATTTCTAACTTAATACATAAGGGCGTATAAGGATTTTAATCAATGAAATTTGTACATATAAACCAAGTACGTACTCGTCACCTCGCGTACATGGTTTTCAATTACACAATTTGCACATAATACTCAATTCCTAAGGGGTATTTTCCTCACTCGAGGTTAAGCAACACACTTACCTCAAACAGCGCTCAATCAGTCAAGTAGTATGCCCTTTCCTCGATTTTGTGACTCCGATTGGCTCGAATCTAATCATAATTAATTAGATTCAATCAATACAAATTGTAGGAATAAATTTCATATGAAAATATAATTTTTTTTACAAAAATCCAAAATTTAACCCAAAAATCGCTCTGGGGCCCATGTCTCGGAACCTGACAAAAGTTACAAAATATGAACGCTCATTCCGATACGAGTTCGACCATACCAATTTTATCCAATTTCGATAACAACTCGACCTCCAAATTTTAAATTTAAACCAAGAGGATTTTCTAAAAAGTTTAACCCATTTCACTAATTTAGTGATAAAAACAACAATAGATTCATGTAATTTAACCAAAATCAAGTTAGGAACTATTACCCCAATGTTTTCCTTGAAAAACCTTTGAAAAATCGCCTCACCCGAGCTTCCTTAGTCCAAAAATGGAAAAATGACAGGAATTCGGAGTTTATTCGGAGTTCACGAGACTCCTCTCGCGTTCGCGATGAACAAATTCTTCAAAAGTCATTTTCAAACTCTTCTCAGACAGCCTCTAGTATAATGGTCATAACTGTTTGTACAAAACTCCAAAGGATGAATGGTTTGACTTTCTGAAAATTAGACTTCAAGGACTATAACTATCAATTGTTGCTCATCTCCCAATTCCTTATAGATTATGAGATATAAGCTTCCAAAGTCAGCCCTGTGTAACAACGATTTCCAAACTCTTCTCGGATAGCCTATAGTGTATCTACCATAACTTTTAATGCACAACTCTAAATGCCAAATGGATTACCTTTATGATAACTAGACACAAAGGTCTACAACTTTTATTTTTGGATCATCTTCAAATTCCTTATAGATTGCGAGATATGAGCCTCTAAAGTCAGACGACGAACAACAAAATGTTCTTCTTCGCGAACGCGAGAACCTCTTCGCGAGTGTGAAGAACAAAGTCCCAACAACAAAATTCTTCTTCGAGAAAGCGAGAGGCTCCTCGCGAACGCGAATAACATCACCAGAACCAGCAACCAGCAGCATCAAAACACCCAAACTTGGTCCGGAACCACCCTGAATCAAACCCGAGGCCCCCGGGATCCCGTCCAATCGTACCAACCAGTCCCAATACATAACACGAACCTGCTCGAGGTCTCAAATCACATCAAACAACATCAAAGCTACGAATCATATCCCAATTCAAGCCTAATGAACTTTGAAATTTCAAATTCTATATCTTGTGCTGAAACACATCAAATCAATTTTGAATGACTTTAAAATTTGCACACAAGTCATAATTGACATAACGAAGCTATTCCAATTTCCAGAATCGGATTCCGGCCCCGATATCAAAAAGTCAACCCCCCAGTCAAACTTCTCAAAAAATCATCTTTCGCCATTTCAAGCCAAATTCCTCTACAGACCTCAAAATAAATTTCCGGACACGCTTCTAAGTCCATAATAACCATACAGAGCTATTGACATCATCAAAATTCCATTCTGGAGTCGTCTTCACACAGTTCCGACTACGGTAAAAATTCTAAGACTTAAGCTTCCGTTTTGGGGACCAAGTATCCCAAATCACTCCAAATTATTCGGCAACTGAATTCAACCACGCACGTAAGTCAATACACATAATATGAATCTGCTCATGGTCTTATGCCACCAGACGAGGCTTAAATTCTTAAAACGACAAGTCAGCTCGTTACACGAGGTTTCCCAAGATAAAGGCGACACCCCAAAAAATTTACTTGGGTTGATAGATGTCGGTGATTCTCCCTCGTTTCCTTCGTTCACTGAGTCGATGATCAAGGATGCTCAGGTGGTGGAAACTAGCCACGGTGAAGGAGTCCATGGAGCGAAAGACCCTTTCTGTGGCTATTTTGTCGGGGTGGAGGATGTCTCCGATTTAGGTAAGTTGGAGGTGCCGAGGAAGAGTTCGGGATCGAGTGCAACTTCTTCGAGCCCTAAGTTGGTCGACAAATTCCCGGCCCCAAGAATAGACCCTGACTGAAAGCGATCGGTCGTCATTTCGGTTCCAGAGGATGCTCGGATCCTTTCAGCCCCCATAGGGGTGGCCAGCTATCTCCGATGCTTGGCAACCAAAGAAGACCAAGCTAAAATGGATGAAGTGGAAGCACCCTGCCTTTTCAATGAAGCTCAACAGGAGTTAAATTGGGTAATCCCAGATTTCCTTGACAATGTCAATTCTTTTTACTTGTGCTTTCTTTTTATACAAACTCTTTTTCTGTGCTTGTAGGCTTCAGTGCTTCATCACGAAGCCTTTCTCCAATTTTGAGGGCAGTCGAGCCAGTATGAGGCCTAGGTCCAAGGGCTTACTCAAGAAAAAGATGCCCCCAAGCTTCTTAGTGAGCAAAGAGAAGGGGAAGCTAAAGGCGTCAGGACTGATCTAGAAATGGATCAAAAAGAACACGTCGAACTGGCCAAGCAGGTAAGAAGAATCTTTGAAGTTAGTGATGGTGACTCAGGTGTGGTGGCTAATGGTTCAAACCCGCAGGTCCAATAAAAGCTTGATGTGATCGGGTAACTCCGTGAAGAAGTAGATGCAGTAAAAATTGAGGCCGAAAATAGAAGAAGAACATGGATCGCCTTGCCTCAGAAAAGGAGACTGCTCGGGCCCAACTGGCCTCGGCTGAAACCCAACTCCGAAGTATAAAAGAGAAAACCTTGGTGCAGGCCAAGAAAATTGAGGAGCTCCAGCCCCAGTTGGGTTCAACAGTTTCTGTTGGGGAGAACCTAGTTACGGAACTTGAAGTGGCCAAATCGGAGGTTAAGGAAACCAAGGCTGATATTGATGCAGTGGTGGCTATTTATCGGGCTGATGCCAAAGCCTCTCTGAATCGAGCAAATGAGGTTGTTGAGGCCGCTCAGGTTCGAGCAAAGGGGGTCGACGAGCATGCCAAATGTCAATCTCGAAGGGAGACACTTGAGGAAATTCATGCTCGGGGCTTTGACCTCACAACCGAAATCGAGAACGCTAAGGAGCTCGAAGTTAAAGCTAGGAAATTAGCTTATCCCGATGATGATGACGAATCTAAAAGCTTAAGTGGATCCTAGAGTGGAGAAAACCCCGAGGGCGAAGATGCCACTCCCGGAGATGATCAGGCCACTTAGGTTTTCAAATAGCTTTTGTATTTCTGTTGAGTCCGCTTCGGCCTTTTGTAAAGAACTTCCATTGGCCTTTATTGCATTTCTGGGTTAAGGCGTTATCGGGGTTCGAAGTTACTGAAGTTTTCTCCCGAAAATATCTTAAGTTTGAGATTCTTCCGAGGGTAGCCTTTAGAACCAGTTAGTGAAAGAATTTTTTCTTTCTCAAAGGCCTATTTTGTTACGGATTTTGGACGTCTCCGAACCGTGTTAAATTGGTCGTAGCCTTTTAGTTCTAGTGTAGCCCAGTGAGCTTGCTTAACATAGCAGTCCCCGAGTAGGTATGGTCATGGACTTTAAAATTCTGGGGTTGCCTGATAGGTCTTACATCCCCGATATTTGGATAACTCGATCTATTTCGAAGTTAGTTTTTGGACGATAGTCCCCGAGTGAGGGGGTGACCATTCGAACTTTGATTATAATCATCCCTTGAGCCCATTTGCTTAAAAAATCGGAAGTGCGGGATTGTAAAGTGGAAATATTTCCAAGATATAAGATAGTTTCAAGGAAAGTACTTCTATTTATTCTTGTCAAAAATAGTCATATATGAGTACATGTTTGATGTCAGAGCTCGAGCAATCTACGTGGTCACGATTTGTTTTGACCATTTGGCCCTTACAGTACATCCTACCTATCGAGACCCTTCCATTTCGAAATAATTTCCTTGCTAGAACAATTTGATATCCGAGGGTAATCCCCCCCAGTATTCGAGGTTGACAATAGAGAAATCTCAGATACTGTAAACATAGTTTTTGATACCGATTCATAATCAGCCTTTGATTCTAAGTTAGCACGATCCATGGTTGCCTCATTAAAACCCTCTCCAAAAAACCCATTTGAGACAAAACCGATCTAAGGATAAAAGAGTGCAACGCGTACTTTCAGACCTAAAGACTTCATGTCGAAAAATCCATCATTGTTTCTTGTTGACCACCTGTAAGTGTTAGTTTAAAAATAAAAGGAAATAAAAAAGGGTCGTACCTTAGCAGTAATATCGTTTTAGGTGTGATACGTTCCAATTGCTCGGTAGTTGTTCCCCATTCATTGTTTCGAGCTTGTAGGATCCCTTTCCGGTGACTTCGAGAATCTGGTATGGTCCTTTCCATTTCGGGCCCAATTTACCTTCGTTCGAATTTCGGGTGTTGAAGGTGACTTTCCTTAGCACCAATTCCCCGACGTTAAAATGTCACAGATTGGCTCTTCGATTGTAATATCTCTCGATCCACTATTTTTGGGCGGCCAATCGGATAAGGTTGGCTTTGCGATTTTCATCCGACAATTCTAGGCTCGTATTCATGGCCCCATTATTTGATTCTTCCGTTGCATATCAGAACCTGATGCTAGGTTTTCTGACCTCAACCGGTATTAGGGCCTCGGCGCCATAAACTAATGAGAGTGGGGTGGCCCCAATACTAGACTTCGATGTTGTGCGGTATGCCCACAAAACCTCGGGTAGGATTTCCCTCCATTTCCGTTTGGCGTCAGTCAGTCTCCTCTTAGGATTTTGGATGATGGTTTTGTTGGTTGATTCGGATTTTCCGTTCCCGCTGGGATGATAAGGTATTGATAGGATCCTTTTGATCTTGTGATCCTTGAGAAATTTAGTCATCTTGCTGCCGATGAACCGCTTTCCATTATCGCACACAATCTCGGAGGGCATCCCGAATCGAAATATGATGTGGTCCCAAATAAAGTTTATGAATTCCTTTTCCCTGACTTTCTCGAAAGCCTGTGCTTCAACCCACTTAGAGAAATAATTAGTTATAAATAAAATAAACTGAGCCTTACTTGGGGCCGATAGAAAAGGGCCAACGATGTCCATTCCCCACTTCATGAACGGCCACGGGGACAGGACCGAGTGGAGTAGTTCCCCGGGTTGATGAATCATTGATGCATGCCTTTCGCACTCTTCGCATTTTCGAACAAACTCCTTTGCATCTTTATCCATGTCGATCCAGTAGTATCCGGCTCTGATCACTTTGTGGACCAATGATTCGGCACTGGAATGGTTCCCGCAAGTGCCTTCGTGGACCTCCCTTAGGATGTATTCGGTATCTCCCGATCCCAGACATATCGCAAATGGACCATAGAACATTTTTCTGAACAAAGTTCTGTCTTCGGATAGGGTGAATCGCGCTGCCTTTGTGCGCAACGCTCTCAACTCTTTTGGGTCTGATAGGAGTTTCCCGTTCTTTAAATGCTCTACGTATTTATTTCTCCAATCCCAGGTCAAAGTAGTGGAGTTTATCTCGGCATGACCTTCTTCAACCACCGATCTCATGAGTTGTACGCCAGCCCCAAAATTGAGTTCGTTGTCTTCGACCGATGACCCTAGATTTGCGAGTGCATCAACCTCACTATTCTAATCTCTAGGTACATGTTGCAAAGTCCATTACTTGAATCGTTGTAGAGTTACCTGTAGCTTATCAAAGTATCTCTGTATTTTATCTTCTCGGACATCAACAGTCCCGTTAACCTGGTTCACAACGAGGAGGGAGTCACATTTGGCTTCGATCACCTTGGCTCCCAGGCCTTTGGCTAGTTTGAGCCTTGCAATCATGGCCTCATATTCGGCCTCATTGTTAGTCAATTTTGTAGTTCTGATATATTGTCTAACTACATTACCTGTGGGAGGTTTTAGCACGATGCCAATCCCAGACCCCTTTACGTTCGAAGCATCGTCCGTAAAGAGGGTCCAGATTCCTGAGGATGTACCCGATTTTATTAACAGTTCTCTTTCAACCTCGGGTACGAGGGCCAGTGTAAAGTCATCCATGAAGTCTGCCAACTGACCCGAAAGCTCGGGCTTGTGAAAAATATTTTGAAATGGATAAGTTGTTACAACACATATGGGATGGCATTGAAAATATGGTTTTAGTTTCCTAGAGGCGCTTATTAAAGCAGGCGCCAATGTTTCTAGATGTGGATACCTGGATTCGGCCTCACCTAAGGTCTGACTAACATAATAGATAGGGAATTACGTATCTCGTTCTTCTCGGACCGAGACTTCACTTACCGCTATCTCCAATACTGATAAATACAAGTAAAGTCGCTCGTCCTCTTTTGGCGTGTGAAGCAGCAACGGGATTGATAAGTACTGTTTTATCTCTTCCATGGCATGTTGGCATTCCGGAGTCCACGTGAAATTATTCTTCTTCTTCAGTAATGAGAAGCATTGGTGATTCTTATCTGAGGATCTCGAGATGAATCGCCCCAGGGCGGCTATGCATCCTGTTAGCCTCTGTACGACCTTTACATTGTTTACTACCGTGATGTCCTCGATAGATTTGATTTTATCGGGGTTGATCTCGATTCCTCGATTGGATACCATGAAGCCGAGAAACTTGCCTGAGCCGACCCCGAATGCACATTTTTCTGGGTTGAGCTTCATGTTGTACCTCTTCAGTATACTGAAAGTTTCCTGCAAATGCTTCAAATGGTCCTCTGCTCGCAGGGACTTAACTAACATGTCATCAATATAAACCTCCATTGATTTTCGTATTTGTTCTTCGAACATCCGGTTTTCTAGACGTTGATAAGTTGCACCAGCATTTTGTTAGTCCGAATTGAATTACATTATAATAGTAAGTGTCACACTTAGTGATAAACGAGGTCATTCTCTGATCTTATGGGTTCATCTGTATTTGGTTGTACCCGGAATAGGCATCGAGAAAACTGAGAATCTCGTGGCCGGCCGTGGCATCGATCATACGATCGATATTAGGCAAAGGAAAAGAATCCTTGGGACATGCTTTATTCAGGTCTTTATAATCTATACACATTCTAAGTTTTATTTCCCTTCTTAGGGACTACCACTATGATTGCTAACCATTCAGGATACTTTACTTCCCGAATGGATCCTATTTGAAGAAGTTTGGTTACCTCGTCTTTGATGAAGGCATGCTTGACTTCGGACTGAGGTCTTCTTTTTTACTTCACCGGATGAAAGTTTGGATCCAAGCTCAGTTTGTGAGTGGTGATTGCCGGTGGGATCCCTGTCATATTGAGATGGGACCAAGAAAAGCAATTTATGTTAGTTTTAAGGAATTGAATAAGTTTTCCCTTGAGCTCGGGAGCTAGCCTCGTGCCTAGGAATACCTTTCGTTTGGGTTGATGTTCAGTTAGTGTGACTTGTTCTAGCTCTTCGACCGTCGATTTGGTGGCGTCAAAATCATCGGGGACTATGAAGGACAAAGGGACCCCGTAGTCATCATCCTCGTCAATCCCCTATTTCTCTGATTGGGTCAAGGCCGGTATTTGTGGTTGCTATTTGTCCTTCTATTTTTCCTTTGAATCCGATCCTTTTGTTGATGAGAGTGTCGATATTGGTATCACTTCGTCGACTACAAACATTTCCTTGGCGACTGGTTTCTCCCCGTAGACCATTTTGACTTCCTCTGGTATCAGGAGCTTTAGAACTTGGTGAAGGGTCGAGGGTATTGCCCTCATGTTATGGATCCATGGCCTTCCAAACAAGGTGTTATACCTCATGTCACCCTCGATCACATGGAACTTCGTTTATTGGATGGTCCCCGCCACGTTCACTGGCAAAGTTATTTCGCCTTTGGTGGTCTGGCATGCCATGTTGAATCCGTTAAGTACGCGGGTTGCGAGCACAACGTGATCCTGTAGGCCGAGTTTTTCTATGACCCTCGATCGAATGATGTTGGTCGAGCTACCTTGATCAATCAAAACATGTTTAACTTGAGTTTTATTCATAAGAATAGATATTACCAAAGCGTTGTTATAGGGTTGTAAGATGCCCTTTGCATCCTCGTCTTTGAAATACATGGTACCTTCTGGTACATAATCCCGAGTCCATTTTTCCCTTGTGATAGACAGCTCGATCGCTTAAGAATTCCCGAAGGTGTCCCTCGTTGAACAACCGGGCTACTTCCTCCCTTAGTTGTCTACAATCTTCTGTTCTATGGCCATGTGTTCCATGGTATTTGCATATTTGATTAGGATTTCTCTGGGCTGGATCGGTCTGCAGAGGTCGAGGCCACCTATTGTCTTTGATGCGCCCGATGGATGATACGATAGCTGACGCATCAACGTTGAAGTTATACTCTGACAGCCGTGGTGCCTCATTAGGCTCGACATTCCTATCAAAACCACTCTTGCTCATGAGCCCTCGAGAGCTCTGACCTCGATCATTTTTCCTATCACTTAGAACGGGGTTGCGTCCATGCTCGTTGTTTCTCCGATCTCCATTGTATGGCTGGTAACGATCTCTATTTGACCGTGGTTCCCGGTCAATAGCACTTTTGACTCTGTCGACCGGCCTGACAGGATAAACGGACCCGGAAGGAGCTCCCAACTGGTCATATTTGACCCTAATCTTCGACCGATACCGATTATGCACATCGGCCCAGGTGACAGCTGGGTATTTGATCAAGTTCTGCTTTAGTTATTGTGAGGTCACCGAGCTTCGTACATTTAATCCTTGAGTGACGGCCTGAACGGACCAATCATCGGCAACTAGAGGTAGATACATGCATTATATCTGGAACCGAGATACAAACTCCCTGAGAATCTCGTTATCTTTCTGCTTTACCTTGAAGAGTTCTGACTACCTAGTCTCGACCTTTATGGATCAGATGTATGCTTTAACGAAGGAATCTGCAAGCATGGTGCGAGCATGGTAAAAGAATCAATGGAGCTGGGTGGAAAATTATGGTACTATATCATTGCTTCCTTTGATAGGGTCTCCCCGAATTTCTTCAACAATACGGACTCGATCTCACCGTCCTCCAGATCATTCCCCTTAATTGAACATGTGTAATAAGTGGCGTGCTCGTTGGGGTTTGTTGTTCCATTGTACTTGGGAATTTCTGGCATGCGGAACTTCTTGGGAATTGTTTTAGGGCCGCACTCGGGGGGGGG